>VZRN01006754.1:763500-825794 GCA_013397935.1 Dasyornis broadbenti | reverse complement strand
AAAAAAATAGAAAAAAGAAACAGAGAAGAAGGAAAGAGGTTTTCAAAGAAAAGCAAGCATAAAAGTGCAGAGTGTTTATTCCTGACACTGATTTTCACATGCAGCCTAGCTGCTGCAATAGACACAGAATATGTTTTTATCAGCCACTCCAAACCCTCACAATATTGTTCTCATCACAGTGTTTTTAATGTCTGAAAACCAGCTTCAGAGTACACAAAAAATGTAGTAACAATAAAGAAGTAAAACCTCTTTGTGAAGTTTAGAAAGCGAACTGGATAAACAAAAGGCAACAACATGTTTTCCCAGTTCTGAATGTCATGCTCAAGTAATTTAATCATGTTCTATTTCAGAAGGCACAGCTGCAGCCTTGACAATGCTGTTATTGCATATTTGGTTCTACTGTCTACCTGGAAAAAACTACTTTGGTGTTAGTTCAAGGCACAGAGAAGATTATGCTCAAGCAGAGCAAAGAGCAATTAAATCAGACACTCCTGAGACTGCCAATTGCAATTAAACTTACAAACCAGGTAGTAATCCAATTTAGGACAGGACAGCCACTGCTCTTGAGGAGGATTATGATCTGAGTCATCAACTTTATATAAAATTACACCCTTATTAATATCAAAGAAGCCACCACAGATCACTGAGATACAAAACGGGAACAGTATTTTACAATGTAAACAAATCCCTTGTGCTTGTGAGCTGGTGTAGGGTATGAACACTGATTTCCCTCAACTCCTTACCTTTCATTTTTTTAAGCACCACAAAAGAAAAAATGCTGTGTTCATAGGTGTTTTAGGATGCCAAAAAGTCTAACATTTAAAACTATTTGTAACAATTTTATAAAATATTAACATTCCTATTATATAAAGTTTATTCAAAGAGATGTTTAAGTCATACATCTAAGCTACAACACAGGAATAGCACATCAACCCTAATTCACAGGAATGCATTTTATAAAACAAAATTTCAAATATTTATTATAAGAAGAACTTTGACTCTACTTATTTTCTTTGAGCATATGTTTTGAAAAATGCCACAAGGCTGACCTCTGCTGGGTCATAAATTAGCAAGCATCTGTAGTGGCACACAAATATGAAAAATGTATTGAGCATGAGAAAAAGTAGTCACTTTTTACATTCCTAAAAATGTTTTTCATAGATCTCAACATAAAAAGGACATGTTATTCTTCACAGTCTCTCACAGGAAGGAAGTGAACATGCTGCAACTCATTGTAATAAACAAGAAACTAATTATTGCACTACTTATTCACTCACCAGTACTTTAATATAAAATTAGCTAAAGGACTCAGAACTACTGCTTTTTATGAAATTAAGTTTAAAAGTTAGCACTGCAAATATCCTTTGAAATCGCACAATAAATCTTAGTCATGCACAAGGCCAGATTCTCACATGAATAAGTGCTCAGGTGAAAAAAAAAACCCAAAAGAAACCCTTGCCGACATATAATTACATTACATTATGCCTTTTATTAACCTTTGGAGTCTGCCTAGAAATGTTAAGCTCTGTTCTTCCTCTATTCCACAGGAAAACTCACGAATGAATACCAGAAGCTTCTCTCAGCCACCACTGAAGTTTAAGAGAACCTTGAAGTGATTTCAAATCACAATTACAAAGTGTAAAAAATTCACAGAAAGAAGTAGCAGTAGACAGCCTTAAGACAGCCTTAAATTAGTATCTGTGTTACTCTAATTCATACCAGACACCAGATCACGCTTCTATGTATCTTATTCTATGCCTCAACCCCATGCAAAGCAACTGCAGCATATCAGACGTACCTCACCCTCCATGACGAGACTGCCAGGCAGAGCAGAGGTGATTTCCGTTATCCCAGAAGAAGCCAAGCCATGGCAACTCAAAATGTGACCCCTATTTGCCGTAAACACTGAGGTTTGACTGAAGAACAAAAGTAACTAATGCTGTTTTTTTCAGTTACTTAAACATCGAGAGAAGAATGAAAAAATCAACTGTTTCCCAACACCCCTTAAATACCAATCCACTGACTGAAGCTAATGAACTTGAATAGATGTGTGACTCACATGTGAAAATCCATAGCATGCAAAGACTGAGGAGCCATGAGATTTTGTCCAGTCTTCTACACATCATGAGTCATTTTCTCGCTATGCCTTGAGCTCAGTGACTTGGATTTCAGCAAATATCAACCAAAAAGATCTTCTGAAGACATCAGGAACACTTAAAATTCATCACATTCCCCCATCCAGTAGCCAAACATAAAAAATCCGAAAACAAATCGAGCTCCATCTTCTACCAAAGAGTATTACACTCCCTTTTCGACTAAAGACTTTGGTGCTTATCAAGTACTTCCTTATTTCAATGTACTCCACAAGATAATCAAGTGAACTTCTCAACAAGCTTTTTTCTCATAAATGGGAAAGACTGAAGCAATGTAAATTCTCAGTTGAAGGAAATAATTCCAAATACTCACCTTGCATAATCTACAGTTTTATAAAAGATACAAAAAATGCAATTTTCCAGTGTCAGTCAGTACTGAGTGTAGAGGTCACATGAGATGAGTCATCTAATTTTATGTAACTACCTCCAATTTAGACTGTCAAAAACCACATTAGCCCCTTTGCCTCAGCATTGTGTCAGGAAGCCTTATTCACTGTAAGAGAAACTTTCTACAGACCTGTGATTTTCCAGAACATGGTCTTTCCTCCCTTTTTTATTTTCTTTCTTACATGATCTATGTATCTTTCTGTCAGACATTTAAGTTAGAAGTGACAACACTTCTAACAGCAGGTTATTTTCAACCTGCTCTGTTTCATATTAATGTCTCTGTTATTAATGTACAGTCTGAAAACACTGGTAAGATTAGCTAATGATGCCAACAAATTTTTTATTTTCACATCTTCTAAGAGAACCAGCTGATAGGAAAATCTATTGATTTGATGCAAAAATCCATAGAGCACCTCTCCATCATGATCCCTTATCGGTATATTTAGGCAGTTCTTACTCACTTAAACACTTACTGACATTACCCAGGAATAATTTTATCAGCCGCTACTAAATGAAATGCCATAACGAGCCTATTGTACCCACAATATTTGGCCGTATCCATGGTTCCATCAGTACTTCCAAAGAATCCATAAAAAGCAGATAAGACCTAAGTCTATTGATAGTTTACCTAAATCTTCTATATAAATAACCCACCTTCATTAAATTTTCAGCAAAAACCCAGCAAACATGATAAAATAAACTTGTAAGCTCCATCACTAAGAAAAGCAAATTTGTCATGGAAAAGTACATTCTCTACAAAGAATTAAAACAATGCATTTAAATAGACTTTAGCTCTACTACTGTGCTTTAGGTTTTCCCACTAAAAGTCTGAATTAGTTTTTCCTGTTTTGACCGGCATTGCATTCAGACTCATTTATTATTGGCTATTTGGATAAATCTGAATTATCCTCTTGAATAACAGTATGTTTGACACTGTTCTGCTATTATTGTGCCTTTGTCAGGACAAGAGAATTTTTTCATCTTTAGATACCAAAAGTTCCAAAAAAAGCAATGAAATTGAAAATTACTCTCTGTAACCAAGGTTTAAATACCTTGTATCTTTCAATTACTTTTTAAAAGGACATCACAAACATGTATCAGCTTCCTTCTTTTTAAACACACACTAAATCATTTACTCTTTGTTATTCAGTTATCTTGGAAATACTAAATGTGAGTTAAGCACACAGCCAAGAACTCATGAAAAGGAAACTTATGTCACATAATTGTATATCTTCATACTTAGCAAATTAGTCAATTCCTTTTAGACAGTAGAATGCAAAGCTCACTTCTAAATCATGATTTTATAGAAAGAGAAGATGTACTAGATGCACAGCTATTTTGTTATCTGACAATCTGGGAAAAAAACCAACAAAACCCAAAACTGACGTCTAATATGGGAGGAGATGTTGATTAAAATAATCATATTACAAATACTTGGAAATAGAGCTAAAAAACCTATATAAATGCTAATCCCATTTTACAGGCTTTCTTTTTCTGAAAAGATTCTCTCTTCACACTTCTGCTTCAAGCCTAATGAATTCATGAAAATAATAATGTTAATATATAGCAGCTATTATAAAGTACACCAAAAGTTGCAAAGTAATAAAATACCTACAGAATTGTATCTATGAGCTTATGGATTTTTAATCTAAGACATATGAGGTTATCTAGAGCTAGAATCCTCAGCTCTCAGGCAATAGGAAATTTAAAAAATTGTGGTCAAGACATAAAGCAGGTTATTTGAGTTAGCACAGTCTCTGTGAAAGACAGAGATGCTCTCACAATGTAAAACAGCTGCTTAGGAAAGGGGGCAAGAAAAGCTCTGGAATATCACCACAATAAATTACAAAGTGTGGTAGATTAATATACTATCTTCTTCACTTTAATTCTTGTTTCCATTTAATAGAATATGAAGGCAAGATCACATAGATTTTGCCTAAGCTGCCTGATTTGAAGTTACGTCTGAAAATAGCTTTAGAAAATAACATTAGTCATCAATCATTCTCTGTCATCATGAATGTAAACAGCTGATATCACTATCCTGGTAAATCAATCAGGTGAGTTAAACAGACCTTTCACAAAATATGAGCAATTAAACAATCCTTACGTATTAGCAAATAAGAATGGCAGCAATTACAAAATTAACAGCACAGGACTAGACCAAAGGGTTTTGCAGATGACTGATTGTTAATTTAGGAGCCAGGGCAAGCTGTGTCTATGTAAGGAAAAAGAGCAATGTTAAGCAAAGACTCAGCTCCCCTCTCACGAAAAGAAGACAAAGACCATTATTTGCCCTTTGAGGAAGTGCTGCAGCAAAACCATCACAGATGTTTTGCTAATAACCAGTAGGTCAGGAGAGATGTTAAGCTCAAGGTGGAGTAGAGGGGGAGCAAAAAGAGAATGCTTTGCTGGGCACAATGAACACAGCAAGAAAAACAACAAAACCCAAAGAAACTTAAAACGCTAACCAAATCACACACAAAATACCCCCACCCACGCAATATGTTTCCGCTCAAAGACCTTGCCCAAAAAGCCTAATGACAATGCCATGACAACTAATGGCATTACAGTAGAAGTTTCAGTTCTACGAAGTTAAACATTATCCAGACTTAAAAAGAATTAGCTTCTGCTTACATGCAAGATTACACCAGATATTCATCTTAGATGACAAACATAAGTTTAAGCAGACCAAAAAAACCAGCTACCTCTCCTGCCTTTATTGAGTCTTCCACCTGATGTCTTTTAAAAGAATATCAGCTACTCCTCCATTTAGTGAGGCTCTTCAGAACAGTAACTAGGATAAGCAAAACTATTTGGATTGTTGGTCTCATGGTTCAAGCAAAATAAACCCAGGGGAGCCCATGTTGTTCAGTCTTGGCAATATCAAGACACTGCAGGGCTTTAACACAGGAGTAAATGTTAAATTCCTGAGAAAGTTAATATCAAAACTAGAGTTTCTATTGCCTACAGTTTAGGAATAGAGAACCTCAGTTTTTTCTGAGATACTTTATCAAGCTTACAGTCTTCTCTGCTTTCAAGTTTACTTTTTCTAACCTCCACCCTGAAAGGAATAGGCAAACTTACCTAGTTAACCTTACTTTTGTGCTCCTAGTATATTCGTATTGCATATTTGCATGTGGTTCACCTATAAGAAGAAGGCACATTCACATACCTTCTATTATTGAGATAAGCTTTTCTAAGTGTCTTCCAAGACAGAAGCACGGTTAAAATTCAGCCTGTGAGATTATGATCTCAAATAAAATTCCCTCCATTCAGTCCCTTCAAGGTTTTCAAAGACATTTTGTATTTTCACACCTTTGGGATTTGTGAGAAAATGGACTTTTTTAGTTTGTTTTACCAGTCATGGAACTAGATCTTTGAAACAGAAGAATGATTGGTTCGTAGAAACATATGGCATATCTTCAGCTTTTCATCATGAAAACTAGTTAGTAAATTCTAATTTCTCTTTAAACTCTAATATAGTGTTTATAAGTAGCAAGAAGGCTACTTATTTGTAGAAAGTAACAACAGGGAAAAATTCAACAGGACAGTAGAAGCCTTATTTGCAGGCAGTAAGATTATTTCAAATGGCAGATGGATTGGCTTCAACTTCTCCCCCACAATTTAGGAACTAACGGCAGACATCACTGAGGATGGGCTTCCACTTTTATGCAATTCTTGCTTTCTAACCAGCTTTTCTTATTATTATATTTCATGGTTAAGTGGAGTAAGAAATTATATGTGAGTACTCTAGTTATTGTCAAAGTCTGACAGCATGTAAACATACACAGAATACTATGGCACATCAAAAAGATTTTCTCACCCTTGAAGTCTTAGCACTAAAGGTTAGAAGGAGTCTCAGAACATTTTGTAAAGTAATTTTGATATTTTCTTAGTATTTGAAAAGTGTACCTTTCTGTATCAAATTTGCTTAAGAAAAATATTATTGATATGAAGTCCAAGTATCTCAGTGAGACCAGATCACAAAAACATGTACTGCTCAAAATCACACTGCCCAAGAAATAACCCAATCTATTAAAGCAACATGTACATTGTGAAGCTTATTGACTGGTTAGAAAGTCAGCAAGGTAAAAATGCTGTCAATATTGCATTACATTTTCTACTAAAATGTCAGAAATTTGTTGAGATGTCAGCTGTCTTCTCTACGGCATAGACTACCCTGACATCAATATGATATGAAATGTTATTCTTCAAATCTCTAATGCATAGCATGAAATCACAACTCTAAGTATATACAGAAAATAGCAATGCTTTAATAACTAAAAAAGTGCTCTCAGAATCCACTATGTAATATGTACAGTCAAGTTATAGGTACACTAGGTTTCACAACGTAAAATGAATCAAATCAATAAACGTATGTATGCTACAATGAATTCCATTTTTAGAGAAAACTCAAGTCTTTACATTTTCCTGATAAAATACATTCTATTGCCAAGCACCCAGTTTTGTACAGAAATATGCGGTAAGAGGATATGGGAAAAAGATTGGGTTGTTTATCAGAATGGGTCAGCACTACATAAAGTAAATGGAATTTCAATAAAAGTTCACTCCAGCTGTAATGCCCCATATGAATCAGAACACTAAGAATTAGTTTTCAAAAATAAATCTGCCATGTCAGGGTCAGCAATGTTACAACCTGCCCCTGAGGCAGGTTAGATGAGGTTATTATTAATAGATCTCTAAGGGCAGATTAGCATGATGCAACACTGAATTAATGGTGGGGGATAGATAGATAGACGGATGGATGGACAGATGGATTAGATAGATGGATAGACAGATTAGATAGATAGATAAGACAGATAGATAGAGAGAGAGACAGATAACAGGTTGATTTTAGAATAATGTGGTTGAAATGGAAAGGAAGTATGTAGTAGATTTGTTTATCTATAGAAATATAGCAATATAAAAGAATAATGATTACACTTGAAAACAGACAAGGTAAAGAAAAAGGAAGGATAAGGGTAGATAGCAGAGAGGAAAGCTATCACCTATGATACCTGACTGTTGCAATTTAGATGTCCAGTGGTCAAAGATGGTACCTGACTGTTGCTATTTAGATGTCCAGTGGTCAAAGTAATTACAATTTTGTAAGTGGTTACAATTTTGATCCATCAGGGGTAGGGGAGGTGCCCGAAACCCAAAGTTTGGTGGGTTAATATACATTCAGGTGGGAATGCCCAGGTACCTCTCCTCAGGGAAAAGTTTTACACTGTCTCTTGTAACACTGTGGATCATGTGCAGTCTTCTGGTGGAAGGCCCCAGAATGAGCTGGGGGCAACTCATCAGCTTTGATGGTTTGTAACCAAATGGTCACCTGAGACACAACCCCTATTTGTCATGACAGTGTAGTTGAGCCAGTTCTGCCTTAACAGAAGGCCTATGAATTAATGTCCCTCTATCTCTCTTGGGATGGGAGAGAGTTATACAGCTGAGCTAGTTTCGTAAGGGTGGAAATTAGCATGATAAAAATGATAAAATCCCATCTTGTAGGATCTGCTTCTTAGAAGTCTTTTCCCTTATCAGGCTCAAACACCAGCTTGTTGCTACAAAAAGGTGGACTGTCATGGTTATCCTCTGGTCATAGGTGCTAATCCCTTTGCACCTGGGCTGTTCTTATGTAGATTAGAGGTTTCGTAACCACACATCCAAAAACTCTCCCCTTTCCGCCTTGGTTGAGGGGTGCAAACCTGGCCTAAGCAAAGTACCTGCTACTTTTGAAAACGGCCAATTTGTTGCATCATGAACCTTTAATATTTTGGTCTCTCACAAACAGCAAAGTAAAATCCAGTGTTTCATACTTACTCAAGTATGTACAGCAAGTTAATTCCTCACACTATATGGGCACAAACACAGCCTCATTTATGCAAGACTCTCATTTTCAGGAAAGGAAAAAAAAAAAAGCTATTGACTAGTTACCAAGAATACATTACATACAAATACATTTAGACCTAGAAATGACAATCAAACCAAACCACAGCACATGTACATTATCACCCATATATAGAACAATCCCCTTGAGTGTGTGGTGGGTTTGTTTGTGTAGGATTTTTTGCTACGGTTTTTTGTTGCTTATTTTAAAATAACAGACATTTAAAAAAAAAAGTTTTACAGAAATACTGATAATGATTCACATTTCTACCACCTCAATATTCTCCTCTTCTTTCAACATTTGCTATTATCTTAGCAGTATCCCCAGTAGTTTTTTGAGTAGCCACATGCTGCTCAGGCTCCTTTTGCATGAGATCCATTGACAATACACTCAGTTTGTTCATTAATATATTTCAAACCATTTACATCCGAAAGCTTCTGGTTCTGTGAAATGGTTGAAAAGGTTTTTTTAAGGCCCACATCAGTATTGGTGGTTTCTGCTTAGTTTTTTCAGGAAATAGCACCGCTTCAGTTTCAGGGGTAGGAAATCGTACTCTGTACACTTCGGGGTAAGATTTCTGAAACTAGAAAAGTACATTAATTCAAATTAAGAATTTGCTCAAATGTGTACAATAAACTACTAAAATGCAACTTTCACTTCTGGAGCAGGAAAATTATTTGTCTAATGGACTTTCTATACCTTCATAAAGAAAATTAAGTAATATTTTCTGGTTTGGGTTGGTTCATTACAGCATCCTTATTCAAAATTATTATAAATCTTGAAATCCTCAAGGGTAGCCACTATTTTAAATTTCAGTATTTCTCTAGAAGAATACATGTCTAAGACTTGATAAATCTTTTTAAGTTGATATTAGAAACTGTGGAGAAATTTTTATTTACTTGCTTGAGCTTCTTCTTTTTATTTTTCACAGATATTTCTTTATTCATTACAATTTCTTCCAACAAAGCTGCCAGTGGTTCTTGAGAGCCAGTTGCCCTCTGGTATTCAAATTCATCTGTACTGATTCGGTGACAAAATGATGGAGGAGGAAGTGTTGCATCACTATCAGCCCCAGTATATTTTATCTGAAGAAAAAAAAAAAAAAGAGCAGCTATGTTTTCTGCAAAAAACGTGCACAAACTGGCTTAATGTCTTTGGGTGGTCAATTGATTAAGTAAAGAAAATATTGAATAGAGATCTTAAATTGTATTTTCTATCTCCAGCACTAACTGAGTGAGTTTCAGTAAGGCAAAAAACGTGACACAAAGGAAGCCTGTTCAGCTCTTGAAATAAGTTTAAAGTTACTTTTCCAGTAGAAAATAAAGGCAGAAAAACTAAAAATCAGCTCTGAACAAAAACAAAATATGGTATCAGGAAACATACAAATGTAAAAACTGAGCAAATAAGGATGGCTCTAAAGAAAAAAGTCAGGACATTAATGGAAACACTTTATAATCATTCACAGTTTTCTTCACTAACACAGTTTGCCCATTCCATGGGGAAGATAGTGCTGACAATCATGAAAACCTATTTTAGAGTTCTAGTCTCTAAACCATTCAAGATTTTTCAGCTTCATTTAAACACAAAGTTATGGTTAAATATCAGTAGTCAAAAATAATTAGGTCCTCAAAAGCTAACAGAGACAGAACAAAGTCTTTTTTAAGATCTGTTTATCTTCAGAGAACAAAGGATAAATTTGGTCAAGAAATAGAGAGACATAAGAGGCTTTTTCACTAGATACTTACTTGGACTCTCTGGAGATGTACAACATGATCCTCTATGGAAGACTTTAAAGCAGAAGGAACACTTAAGATCTCTTGATAATTATCCATGAGAAAAGATACTAGTTTAGCAGCAAGCAGTTCATCCAAGTCTATTTCATCCCTTGAGCAGAGAATACAACGGGAAAATGTCTGAACCATCTGAGAAAAAGAAAAAAACCATGGATTTTTCTGTTTGGGAGTGAGAAGTAGAGAACCAGGCTGCATTTAAGAAGTGATCTTTTAGAACAAACATTTGAACATCACAATACTTTGTGTACTTCCAACATATAAATGTTTATTAAAAATATATTATATAGAGTGGCATCATGTGAGTGCACTGTAAAGTGCTCTTGCCTCATACAGGTAATTCGGTCCTGACTTTAGATATAGAATGGATGAATTCTATTTTATTTTCAAGACTTTGTCAAATAGCACTACACATGGCTTTATAAAGAAGACATATATATTTGAGATATAGATTAGAGATTTTTTTTTTAAATAACACAGAAATTTAATAGAAATTAAGCATCAGAGGGAAAACTTAATACCACTACTCTGAAATTGTCAAATCAAGTTTCAGGTCCAGTTCACTTCATGTAGTCTTGTGCTCAAGCACTCAGTTACACAAGTTTCTGTCTGTGCACCTGTCACTTCTAACATTAAAATTACAGAAGGCAATAAAGATTTCTGTCACGTAACATAGACTGCATTGCTGAATTAAAACCTAGTACAAAATACTTGGACTGTAAGGACTCACTTCTAAAAACATTTTGATTATAAGAATTATTTTAATGAAAGACCACTTATAGTTTATTAAATTATAACCTTAGCAGTAAAAAATTTAATTATTTTTATCAAATGCTAGTCACAGTTAACTAAGAACTTAATTTCTGTGGAACAAATTTAGATTTGTGCATGCTACTGTAGGATTTTTACAGAATGGTTCTGCAGATTAGTTTCCCATTGCACCTGATTTTCAAAGACTTTAAAATTAACCAAAATAAATACATGTTCCTAGCTAGTTGGAATTGCTAAATTAGGCCTAATAACTTTGCAATAATGTGTTGTTGCAAACATCAGTGATATCTCTACATATGGTCCTACAGAAGAAGAATTAGCAAAAGCTAGAGTTTACTTTAAGAGACTTCTGTGTGGTGAAAAAAAACTACTGAAATAAACTGGTAGGATGGTGGTTTTTTTAATGGCTGAAAACAGGTAATTCAGAACACTCAACTCCCTATTTCTACCTATGACTGAAAGGCAATCTTTTTCATTCACACTCCCTGCAGTGATAAAGAACACCAGAGACCTTACCTACTGATTCTGTTTGGTTTTTTGGGGTTACTTGTTTATTTGTGGGGTTTTTTTCTATTCAATAGTGAAATCAGTGATGATTTAACTTTGAAAGGTAAGGAAACCTCTACATTCTGAGCAAGTTCTTTATGTGCTCCCAAATTACCACAAAATCCCACTTTATTCAAATCAGAATAGCTTTCCACATAGCTGGAATAGATAGACAAACCAGTTTTATAAACAAGCAAACTGTATTTTGTACATACTCTCCAGTAAGAATCTTTAACCTGCGCTGCTCCAAAAGCCTGTCAGGACCTTTTACCTTACACTTATACGTACCAAAGTTCTGGTCCTCACTGACTCAGAAAGAGGTGGCAAATCCCGGTTTAGACTAATTCTTGCCATCATTCTCACCAACAGCTGTAGTCTTTTTCTGTTTTCTGGTGGCAGCAGGAGACAAGATATCTGAAGAGCTTCTACAGCCTTGCTGGGTTTTTGCAGCAATCCTGGTTTATATGAGATCAGAAGGTTGGGCAACATTTCTCTGTTATATATTTCCATAATATTTAACATAATATTTCTAAATCTAACTCACAAAATTCCTTTCTTACTCATTCAAGACTGCATTAGAGCTCCACTCGCCAAAGAGACTAGAAAGATAACCCTAGAACGGGACTTCTAGGAGTGGGTGGCTTGTTTAAGTTTTTAGAAGATTTTCTACTGATGCCCTGGAAGATATTGATAGCCAAAACCAATAACTCTAGTATTCGTATACATGCAAAACAACAACATTTTGGTTCATTCTTTACTCTTTTATTACCTCAGCACTAAAAAGATCTCAATGGTATGTACAGATATAGCAACAACATCAAATAAAAAGGCAAAAAGTCTGTGGCAACAATCACCAGGAAAGAAAATGTGCTTATGCACCAGTGACAGATATGATAATACCAAAGTGTCCCTGCACACCTATAGACATTAAATCTATGTCTAACTCTGCTTACAGACTCTTGAGAAAACATTCCTGAGAACATGGTAGAGGTATTTGAAGACTGGACAGGCACAGTAGAATGTGATAGTAGTTTAGGCAGCCGTAGAAATCACTCATCACCAAAATACAATCTTGTTTTATGTTCACAAGGCTCAGTGAAGGAAGCCATCTGTTACAATTTTGTCTACACAGTACAAGTATCAGAACAAAAGTCAGTAAATAAAATATCTGCATGACAAATCTAGCACTAATTTCTGTTAAAAAAGAAACAACAAAGAAAACAGACTTTTTTTCATAGGGTTATAGAAGTTGGAAGAGATCTCTGGAGATTATATAGACCTCTTCACATGTTCAAAGCAGGTTCATCTACAGGAAGGTGCCCAGGGCTATGTCCTGTCAGATTTTGACAGCGTTTCCACAACCTTTCTGGTCAAATACTTCCACTGTTTGACCACCTTCCAATTAAAATGCTATTGCCCTTTATATAAATGAGGTCTCCTGTACTTCTGTTCCTGTCCTTTGCCTCTTGCCCTGTCATTGGGTATCACTGATAGAAGTCTGGCTTATTCTTCTTTACTTCTCCCATATCAATCTTTTATACAGACTAATTAGATTCACCCCAAGCCTTCTCTTCTCCAGGTTAAACAATTCCTGTTACCAGTCTCCTCCCACACGACGCATGTTCCAAGACTTTGACAATTTTTGATTTGTTTCGCTAGAGTCACTGACTAGTGCTGAGGAAACATCTCCCTCGACCTGCTAACACTGTGCTTTATGTAATTTTGGATGTTGCTGATATTCTTTGCCTCAAGGACATGCTGCTGGCTCATGGTCACATTAGCGCCCACCAGAACTTCCAAGCCCTTCTCAGCAAAGATGTTTTCAAATCAGTCACACCCACCATTTACTGGTGCATAGGGTTATTCCTCCCCAGGAGAGGACTTGACATTTCCCCTTTTCTGAACTTTATGAGATTCCTGTTTACCCATTTCTGCAGCCAGTCAATGTCACTGCACATTGTACTACAGCCCTCTGCTGCATAAGCTACTCTTCCCCATTTTGAACTGTCTGCATGCTTGTTTAGGGCACTGTGCTGTTGTTTAGAACAGAATATGCCATCGTCCTGGTCATTAATGAAGTGTTAACCATGACTGGGTCCACTACCAGCCCTAGGATTCTTCCCACTGACTGACACTCAACCAGATCACAACCCTCTGTGCCCAGCAATTCCACTGATTTTTGAATTTACCTCACTACCCACTTATCCAACCTGTATCTCCTCAGGTGGCCTATAAGGATGCAATGAAAGACAGTGTTGAAAGCTTTAGTACTCTCAACATAAACATTGTCCACTGCTATGCCCTCATTCACCATTTTGGTCAACTCCACCATGTAAAAAGTAAAAACTTTCTTAATGAAAAAGAGGTGTGTGGTAGTAAGTAAGGCAGTCAAAAGAGACACTATTCTAAGGTGAAGGGTAACGCACTGAAGTAAATTTTCTTAGTAAAGCTTCTTCTAATTTCAGAGCAAGATTCAGCAAGCATATCAGTGCATATGTTTAGAAGAGTAAGGAATAATTCCATATCAGCACCATTTTTTTTTTTTTAAAGAAACCACAAAAATGAATGTTTGACTTCTTGAAACGTTGCACAACTTTCATTGATTTCCACATATACACTGGCATGAAATCTTTCTTCTAATTTTACATTTAGGAAATGTTGTGCAATAAAAATAATAAAACCTGAAAAATGTGAATAACAATGGAAAAGCAAACAGAAATGGAATATAAAAGCAGAGGAATAAGTTTTAAACATATCAAAGAGAGTTGTCGGAGAACAAGAAGTCAGAAATGGAACTATATTTAGTATGAAGCAAGACTGTCAACTCCCAAAGTATAAAAGTGTTAAGTTCCAGAAACAGAAGTGTTGTTCTGGATTATTTTTTCATCTCAATAGTTTACTAAAAACAATGTCATTCACATAGAAAGAAGCTGAAATAACTAACATGCTGCAAAGCATTCTTATTTTTCAACTCAGTTGTTCTTTCTGAAAATTGATTATATAAAATGTTATCAAATATTTTCCCATTTACTGTCTTTCACTAAGCCATCTATAGGACCAAAATTATTGATTTTAATACAGTGTGAACCCCTGGAAACTTATAGTTAATAACTAAACCATTGTTTCTTTAAAGCACTACATTAGTTAATGTAATTTCTAAATTTAAGCAACAAAGGATTTCAATTTTCTTCAAATGTCATATTTCTGGGGTTAAAAACAGTGCTTAAAGCCCTAATCCTTTCTAATCTAGACTTCAGTCAAGCAATTTCTAAAAGCTTATGAGAGTTTTTAAGACATTTAAGCATTTGTAAAAAAAGAAAAATCTATCAAAATCCATCTGTTTGATGCTAAGCAATGAACAGAGGCCTTTAATACTATAAAGACAAGCAATGGAAAATTTCTGAACTAACTTGATCTAAAAGATACAAAAACAAAACCACCGTGTGATATGAAATAAGTTTAAATACTAAACTGTTCTCTACATAAAATGAAAAGGACAGGTCTTAAAGAATTTAGCTGTGATAGTATTTAGGTAAGGTAAAATAACTCCAGGAAATTAACCCTAATTTTTTTTTTTTCATTACATCCCAAACTACTTACCTAACACACTAACAAAAACATCAAAAAAATGAAACGTGAGAAGGGGTTCTTTCATCTGGCCAAAGTAGTCCACTATAGTTTTGAAGACATCTCTTTCAAAGCCTGAGTAAGTAGGCTGCTTTAAATCTGAGCAGCTGGGCCCTACAAAGAACACAACAAAACAAAAGGGAACAAAAAAAGAGAGAACATTGATTTTCAGCCACTAAGCAAATCATTATTTTCTAATCCAGCCCATTAAAATGGATCATTAGAGTAAAAAAAATTTGAAAAAGACTAATTCTTCAAAATAAGTGCAATATTATTGATCTGCTGGGATTGATCTATTCCCAATAGGTCTAGTGAAGATATACAGTAGAGGAAAACATTAATAGAATTGTTAAACATTTATATATTCCATTTAAATAAGCTGCTCTGGAAGGAAAATACACCCTGACAGGTCTTTTCCAGCTTTGTTTTAGGCAAGGATTTAATAAAGTGACGAAGACACAATAAGTTCAATTGATTTTTTTGGGGGGCGGGTTGTTTGTGGGATCTTTTTTCCTCTTCTGACTTTACTTACAATTTGCTAGGCATTTCATTGCAGATAATATCCAATGAGGTAGTTCCTCTGCACAGAGAAGAAACAGAAATTAAAATGAGGAGAACAAAAATAAAAAGAAAAATATTCAACTGTAAGACAAAAGCAGAGCTGAAAACATTTTCACGTGTTCCTCCTGTAGAGTAAATCAACAACCTGATTCCAGAGGCAGGCTGTACCTTAATGTAGGATCTAGCTTGAATTACATCAATACTTCAGTACCTCCAGTACTATCAAACAGTTATGCATTCTGCTCTTGCAGCTCAATCAGCAAAACAGATCATATCACAAATCTTTAACCTACTCCGAAAAAAAAAAAAATCAGACTAACTAGTTCAAGCTGCACCCTTCCCCAGGGCTATACAGTTAAGTGTTTACTTAGCATCAAAGTTGATGAAAAGCACTCATATATTCAGTTTTGTCATTTCTGCAAGGAGGAAGTTAATATTCTGAGGTGCTCCAACTACCTTTAAAGTGAACACAGATACGTTCTGAAGGTAGTTTCACAACCAAACCAGGTTTCAATATCATATTTAATTTCTCTACAAATCTTATAAAAAACATGATGGTAATAATATTGTGATATGTCAGAGCAGCAAAGATGCTTTATTTTCTCCCTAATGTGCAAAACAGTTTTAAACATGGTACTATCTTCAAAACACTTCGACTGAAAACTCAAATCTCTCTCAATGTCAAACATTTTGACTCTCTCACAATTTTTAATACATTTTTTCTTCAGGTAAACACACCAGTTCAGGCAGTTAAAAGTTCAGGGATGAGAAAGTTACCTTGAAGTGAATAATATTCCTATATTTATAAAAAGTAAAAAGTTGCTGCTGTTTCATCTTCATTTTTCAACCCTACTAAAGGCAGCATGTGCTTAAGACAGTAAATACAGAATAAACCCTGACTCTTACTATCGGGATGTCAGAGGAGAACAATAGCATTTTACTTTGTAGAAACTTGAGTTTCTATAGAGGTGGTCACACAAGCAGAAAGATGCTACATTTTAGTGTGGATTAGAACTAATACTTTATCCTTGTAGATTACAATGTAAAAGAAATAAACAAAAATTTCTAAAATACTCACTTGATTTGTCTTCTAAAGTGACAATGCCTTGCTTATTGACATTGCATACATTTTGAACGATATGTTTTGAATTCACAAGTTTTGTGTCTAACACTTCATCCAGAGAATCTAAACCCAAGACCTTTTGTAATCTGCAAAAATACATAAACACAGAGTTCATATATCATCTAATCTGGAAAAGGCAAACATGAAGTATTAGGATACAATTTGGAAAAAACAGAGATGTCCATTTCATAGAGAATATCTCCAGTTTGATAGCAGCCATAAGGATCATTGAGTGCAACTAAACAATGTTACTAAAAGCGCTGCCTACGTGCTACTTGAACTCTGTCAGGCTCTGTGCTGTGACCGCTTCCTTGGAGAGGCTGTTCCAGTGCCCAGTCACCCTCAGAGTAAAGAACTTTTTCCTAATGTGGAGTCTAAACTTCCCCTGACACAGCTTGATTCCATCTCCTGTGTGCTACCATTGGCCACCACAGATCTTCCACATCACCCTGTTCTGCCTCCCTGGAAGTTGTAGGCTGCAATGAGGTCACTGCTCAGCTTTCTCAAAGCTTTTGGTGACTGTACAGCTCTTTGCTCTATCCAGACCCTGCTGCAGGCCCCATCTCTCCATAAAGGAGTCCAAAGCTCCTCCTAACTTAGCATCATTGGCAAACTTAATGTACATTCAATTCCTGCATCCAGATCATTTATGCAAACATGAAAGAGCACCAGCCCTAGAACGGAGCCCTGCAGAACCCCACTGATGACTGCTCACCAACCTGAGTTAGCCACATTTACTACAACCCTGTGTGCCTGACTCATGAGCCAGTTGCTCATCCAGCAATATTATGGACTCATCTAGATGCATGCTACAGTCTACCTAGAAGGATACTGAATGACAACGTATCAAAACCACATCAACTGGTTTCCCTTGGTTAGCTGGATAGGTGACCTTGTCACAAAAGGAAATTGAATTGGTTAAGCAGTACTTTCCCCTACAGAAATTATGCTGGCTATGACCAATGACTGTGTGTCTCTTAAATGTTTTTATTAACTCCCAGAATAACCTTTCCCATAATTTTACAGGTACTGAAGTAAGCCTGACAGGCCTGTAATTACCAGGGTCTCTGCTCTTTGCCTTCTTAAAGCTTGAAAAAATATTTGCCAGCTTCTAGACAACTGGGACCTCTCCAGACTCCCAAGATAAATGAAAAAAAAAAGAAAGATCCTGCAATAACATCATCCAGCTCTTTCAGTATACTGGGATAAATCCCATTTGCCTTCATAGATTTAAGCGCATCCAGCTGGAGCAGAAAATTTCAAACAAATTCAGGGTCAATTGTGAGTCTCCCTATTCCCACAGTCATACTCTTCCAATGCAGAGCTCCATTGAGCATCCATTATCAACATTAGAGACGCCATGGCTTTCTGCCAGGTGAATAGCATTTCTCCCTCATCAAGCTGGCAGGGTTTCAGCACCCTTCCACACAATCTGCTGTGTCAATCCTGTTTGTCCACCCTCATCTTTTAGTTGCTAGAGGTCCATAGAGGCCTTTATGTGAAGGAGGGTCTTGGCCACCATTGCCCTGGTCCCACTGCCCAGGTTCTGTCAGCTGTTACCATGTGAGCTCCAGGCTACCAGAGGGTCTCTTCACTCCCCTGAGATTTCCTTGATTCAGAAAACCCAGCAGTGCACTTGCACTAAAGCACTCTGCTGCCTATTATGCTGTCACCAAAGCTGCTTGCCTCAGCAATGAGTGTATAACATGCAGATAATGTGCTAGGTTTACACGACAGTGATCATTAGCAAGACTTCAACTATGCTGTAATATCAGCTGATGTATATTACTTTTTCTCCTCTGCAGAAAAAGTCCAAAGCAATGACTTCAATTTGCATAGGATATTCCTTTTGAATACTGTAAAGAATATCTGAATCTGAAAGCCTTCAGCACTCAATCAGCTACCCCATTTACCTCATACAAAGTATTGTACTTGGCATTGAAAGATTTCATAGCACTTCTACATAAGTGCTTCTATTTCATAGCAACAAGAAAAAGAAAAGAGAGAAAAAAGTGATTAAATAAGTCAAAGCCCACACAACAAAGACTTGTATAACACAACATGAAAAAGTCAAAAGGTACTAAGCACAATAAAGTTTTTTTTGCAGATTTTATTTGCTGAATTTGTTAGCCAAATAACAAGTGGTAGAGTTAGTCTAGACATCATGACTTTGAAGGCAGCGATGAAAAGTGAGTGGGTGAAATTACAAGAGTTACCAGAGAAGACAGACAAGACTATTACCTACTACACAGTTTTACTGTAACAGCAAATGACTCACAATACTCACCGTGACAAAGTCATGGATTTCCATATCTCTTCTATATTTGTTTGTGTTAGCTCTCTGCGGAATACAAGTTTGCATGCTGGTACTTCCCCGATAGCTATACTGTGTCGCTTGTACCACATCTCAGAGTTCTGAAATCGGAAAAAGCTCTCCTCATTAATTGGTGACTTTTCAAGTGTTAAATAGTATAAAAATATTTCTAGTACAGCATTTCAAGTGTTCCTAAATTCCAGTAAAGTCTTCAGGATGCAAGTAAGTGTTTGTGTTTCAGAGAAATTAAGCACTTTTCTCAGTCTTGTGCACACATCTTTTCTCAATTCTACAACTTGTCCAAAGCTGAAAAATTAACAACCATTAAAGTTCAGGGTCAGAACAGCCATTAACGTTCAGAAGTCAATGGCTTTTAATCCTGTGTTCAGGTCCTATCCATGATTAAAATCAGTTCATCTACCATTTTAAGATTAAATACCTGCCTGTGGAAAAAGATACTAGAGAATTATTAGGTGAGATACCAAAGAATTAGAAACAATTCATCCTTGTTCAGCATATACTGAAAATAACTAAACATTAAATTCATTAACAGTTCTATAAAGTAAAAGCAAATAGCTACATCTGAAGGCACCTTTGAGATCTTGCTCACCATTATAACAGTGTAAAGTAAAGCTGAGAATGCAGAAGACCACTATCCTTTATTCAGCCTTCACATCCAAGCTTGACGCTCGAAGATTGTCATCAAGGTATCAATGGGGGGGACATACAATGCAGCTTGTATCAGCAGCGCTCTTTTCAAGGCAAAACTCCTAATCATTGCAGTTCCTTGATTTGCACTACAGAGCAGTGCTAAAGTACATTTAAAGTATTCCTTGTAATCACAAACAAACCACAAAACGCACTCCAGGAATGCACTTAATTACTCCAAGCACTGATTGCCTGTCATTCCACGGCAGACTAGACTAGAGCTAGTTGGAAGCAAATAGCACCCTCTGAAATTAAGTCTGGTCTTCCACATCAGTATTTCTTGACACAGAGCCATGCTCATCAATCCACACACAGCCAGTAAGTGCTCAGATTGAGGATGAAGCAATTTAATGTACCACCATTTTCAGCTGTCTATTTCAGCACTCCAGTGGAAGCTAGACCTAATTATAAAAGAGGTAGCAGAAAGAAGCTTATATATTTGCCTCGGTTACTTCCACTTATGGTCCACTGTATAAATCCAAACTGCTAATGGAAGAGATTTTGAGCTATGCCAAACACTATGCTGTTTCATCTGAGTCAGATGCAGAGGCAGACTTTTGCTAACTCTTTTCAGGCTAGGATGCTTGGATGGAAATTTATAGTACATTTGGGGGCTGTAACATATTACACCTTCAACAGATACTTGCTCAGTAACTAAAATACTCTATCCTCTTTAGTACCAAGTCTTTAGTACCATCTTTTCTTTTATCTGAATCTTCTACCTACTACTTGAGTTCTAAAGACCATGTTTCTCCTCTTCAGAAGCTTGTTGTACATGAAGAGCGCACTTGATCTGCACACAATCAGATTGTAAATATGGAATAACCATTCATTCAGAAACTTTAGATGTCCAGCAAAATGGTAGGAGCTACTTTTCCAAAGAGGCTATGGTTCATCACAAAATCCAAGCCCAGTGTCCTCCGCTGAAGGGCAGTAATAAAGAAAAAATCATCCAACAAATCCCTAGTTCACAAAATGTGAGAACACACACGTAAGATACAGTGGACGAAGGGCTTAGAATACATCTAACTCCAGAAGTCTAGCCTTTTACTTTGTTCAGGTGGCAAGAGTTGAAAAAATTTTGGTTTATTAATACAAGCAAGTTTTTTCAACAACTTTGCAAAGACTGGATCAGTCCAGATGAGAATGGGGCAGGATGATTTACCAAGCTTACAAAGGATAACTGTAAAATCAGGACCACTTCTTCTCAGCCAAAACACATTCCTTATGAAAAAGGAAATTGAGTTGCTAACAGTCTCATAACAGCTAGGAAGGGTGTAACACTGTACTTACTTTGATACATTAAGAGTTACAGAGTGACTACCTTGTCTTGTAATGTAATAAATGCCCTATTGGAATTTGAACAAACTGGAATGTAGTATGGGAAAATACTCCCTGCTGAATTCAGATTGCTCAAGACATTACAATCTGTAGGAGCAAGAACGCTAAAAGCCTACTTCCCCAGCAAATTTTAACAACTTTATTTCACATAAGTTTAAAATAAAAGTATTTAGCATTTAATTTTATAACCAAGTATTTTGTGAGACAGTGAAGAGGTCATTAGTTCAGTTTTCCTTTCAAATATTTTTTTTTTTCCTGGGGAAATGAAAACTGGGTGCCTTACCATTGTGACAGATTTCACTGGTATGTGTTCTTGAGAAGTGCCGGCCTTTGGTTCATTCCAGTCTGGAAATTTAATTACTTCCTTTCCACATGAAGGCTTCTTTGGATATGATTTCAGTGGTGAGGAAGGAGGAAATCTACAATTAGAGAACATTTTAAAGCCTCCGAATGACAACCTAATCTGTATTTACCAATGCAAAACTGTAGTCAGCCTTCACATGCAAAAACACAACAAATGCTTTGGACATTCACGGTGCAGCTTAGTTCCCATAGATTTGTGTTACGTGACATGTAAAACATCATGAAGTGTCTTGTTTAGCTTCCAGCTACTGCTCCAGAACAGTACACCCTTTGTACCTCTCAAGACATTGCTGAGTCTTGGGTGAACGTCAGATATCCCAGTGCATCTCATATAGCACCAGGTGTCTGCATAGACAATAACACAGGTCTTCACTACAAGACGTTGATTCTGCTGAAAAAGCTGTAGGAATGTTTTCCCCCACATCAAGTGTGTTGTTAGCACGCATATCCTAAAGCAAAGCTGCATAGCTAAGCCACATGACTAATACTCGGATTTAGTTAGAGTGCATGCAAGTGTTCACACAAAGTTTGGTCCACATTACCACGTTCTTCTGTGTTTACATGCTTTCTGTGAGAAGATCATATCCTGCAGTTCTTTTCTGGAGTCTTTTTCCAGCTGATTTTGCAGGTAACTATTTGACTTCTTAAGGCATTTCTAGAAGTGTTTTGAAGAAATTAGCAGAAATAAGCCCTAAACTAGCCCTTTAGAAAAGAAGGAAAACAAACTATCCAGCTTGACCAGAATGAAATTACTGCTAAGCTTAGGTCAGAGCATGTACAAAGGAAATAATTACAGCATATCAGAAAGACAAATCAGTTAAGACAGCAACACATCTTCAGACTGGCCCAGATCCAATCTTCTCTAGTTTCACTCCTAGGTTTTAGGTGCTGAGACTCCTGATGCTTCAAGAAACTGCTTAAACTTTACTGACTCCTTTAAATCAGAATGTGAAAGACATATGTCTGTGACTTTGCAGCAAGAGCTTGTACAATGCTGGATAGCATGCATATGTATCGTACCAGAAAGATATGCTTGAGAAATCCTCAAGTTTCTCCAAAATGTCACCCCATCCTCTAAAGGCACTTCAAACATTTAATTAGTTTTTAATTTAAATTTGTATTGCAGTTTGGCTGGCCCAGTATTGTTATGCTGCATGGGTTAAACACATTGATTGTTTTGACCACGCACACTGAGCACGTTCCTCAGTGCTGTTCAACAGCACATCTGCAACACAAAGATACCACTTCCATCAGACAAACCCCGGGAAGCAGCAGCAAGCATCTCACACTAATCCTGCAAGTCTTACTCTGTTTTTCAAAAGTAAGACAGATTAAATGGAAGATATTCAGCTGTTGAGTGTTCTCAACCATTTTTCATATATTCATTATTTCTTAAGAGTTTAATGTTGAAATAAAGCATACCTACATATCTGCAGCCTTTTCCCTTTGCCTTACACTATTGTCAGCAGTTTTCTGTTTCTCCTCCAAGTTCTTCAAGATTTTTAGCTTTGTGTCATTTGCTGCCCCAATTTGCAACCAGCCAGTAAAAAAATAAATTCTTACAAGCAGAAAAAGGAGGTTCATTCCCCTTTCTCAGGTAGCATTACAGCAAGATCTAAATGGAGACGGATTAACATTACAGAAATTGAGAAACTGAGGAGTACTCCAAGGCTGTCACATCAAGATCAGAATTGTTTATAGCCAGCAGCATTAGTTTTGGGAGTTTAAAAAAGGGGAACTAGAGACACCTGTTTGTGTCCAAACCAAAGGTTAAAGAACTAGGTGAATTAACACTGATGTCCATAGTATAGAAGTATTACTGCTGAATTCCCAGAGGATTGCTATCAATGCAAGAGTACTAACCCTTTTCCTTTTAATAGAATGGCTTAGATCAAAAAAAAAAAAAAAGTTAAGCCCAACAACTACCAAAACTGTAACTTCTCATTCATTATTGCAGACTCAACTGAGCCAGTAAGTCAAAACACGCAGATAAGTCTTTGCTGGTTTTATAAGTCACATTAGATCTCATATTCACATTTAACACTTGCCAAACGCTCTCAAGCAAATCAACATTTGGCAACACTTCTTTTGCATTCTCTGTGGATGAACAGCTACATTTACATGTGAACTTAATGAATGACACAACTGTGCACTACAGTATATAGTTACAGTATATTAACATATACATTTAAAGAAAAGGTATGAAGTATATCAGTATTTCCGGCGTGAGCACTGTCAGTAGAATTGTCTCGTACCACTGCCTCACTGTGAGGAGACAAAAACCCCGTATTTTAAACGTAACATTAGCGAAGTCCGCTAGAGGGAGCTGCCAGGACATTGAACACATGAATAAAATAGGCTCAAAAACCAAAGTTTAGCTACTTAAATGGGAGAGAAGCATATTTTGATACTTGAAGTCATGCATAACATACATAGCTTATTTATGTGCCAAGACCAGAGAGGAAAAAGCTAGCTCCAGTTCAAGATGCATCAAAAGTATTCAATTTTAATTGAAAAGATGTTCAGTTAGTAACTTAGCCAGTTTTTCAATAGGAGGTGGAGAAAGAACAACACAACAAAATACATGAGTTCTCTTGTCCAATAGCAGATCATTAGGCAGAACATGCAGAAAATTAAAAGAACAGAAATATTTCACCCAGCCAACTTCCACAGCCTGCAGCTCAGTAAGGTCATAACTGAAAATACAAGGGAATAAAAGAACAAAATAATTTGAATATGTCCTCATGCTAATACAAAAGAAACAAAAAATCCCACAACCACACAAACATGGCAAAAACAAACCAAAGAGGCCTAGCATAAGACAAGCAGTTACCAAAACCCATATTAAACCTTTTGACAAGAATTAATGCCCAGCAAAAAAAGAGGAATAAGGCAAACTGAAAAATTGACTGCATATACGTAGCAAGTGGGAACTCAGTATTATCTGTCTTCCCAAAGAGAATATTAAGAAATCATTATCTAAAAATTTATATGTAAAATTTATGTAATAGTAGTTATAAGTAGATGCATGAACTTACTGCTAACCTATTTTCCCTAATGTTTTTCATGAAGATTACTCCCACTTCCTCAAAAGGCTGCTCACCATGATAAAAGTTAAAATCCATACGTAAAGTAATGGTCATCTTTATGCTGGCTTTGCAGCACAAACGTGACACTGTAACCTGGTACAAATTCAGAACCTGCAACTTCTGGACACCCAAACCTTAACTGAGGTCACAAGAGGTCGAAGAATCCAATCCAGCTTTTATTACAAAGAAAATTCCTTTCCTCTGTTAACAAGCCATCGAGATGCTAAACAGAGATAAGTAAGCAATCCTCCTTGAGGATAATCAAATAAAGTTCTGCCTTTTATCAGTCTACAAAGCAAGGAGCATAAAGAAAGGTTACATCATGAATGACTTAGAATCAGAAGGCCTTTCTCTTCTCTCAAAAGAAGTAGAAACAGCAACTAAAATAGTCAGGGGACTGGGGGAGAAGGAGAACAATAGGAGCTGGAGAATCAATGGCACTCTTATTTCCACCTCTGTGTCTTGATATGCACTCTTCCAACATCAACAAACCTGATGTCTGCCATCAGCAACCAGAACTTGATACCTTGTGAAAGCTGCAAACGCTTTTGTTGATATTCAAAGAATGCAACTGAATAGAAATGACCTTCAAAAATATTTAAAAATAGACAAGAAAACTGACGTCAAACATTAAATAATGAGTTACCCATTACAAAGAAAATTAAAGTCTTTACAAGGAAGGGGGAGAACACATCAACACTTTTACAGAGGCAATCTACAAAAATACTTACAAGACATGAGCAAGAGTTATTATATCCTGTTTCCAAAAAAACAAAATTTTTCAATTGCCATATACAGACTTACCGATATAAATGGCCATCGTCTTCAAAGTCCTCTTTACCCCACCTTCCTTTAATATCTTCGATAACATGATTTTTCAGGAATTTTTTAAGCAGTTTAACCGTTTGATCGCGAGTCACTTCCGGACCAAAGTTTTGGTTAGAGCCAAGTAGCTCATGCAAACAGTCCACTGCCTCCGAGGCTTTGAAGCAACGCTCGTAGCTCTTGAAACGACAGCGATGCTTCCTTAAGGGCATCCCAGCACGGAAGAGCTCGATTATCTCGTTCCACTGGGGAAGGAGAACAAAGCAAATCGTTACGGGAGCTCTGCTCCCAGAAGCATTTTCCTTCCGCAACGAGATCAGAACGCAGCCGGCTCTGCAAGTAGAACTACACACTTTTTTGACCATTTACGTTTACGAGAACATCGAAACCTAAGCCCAGGATTTAAACTGTCGAGACCAGAGAACAAGCACTAGGTTTAGGAGGCTGAAATATTTCGAGCCCCATACTACCTGTGGATCTACGGATAAGGCTTTAACCTCCTTTAGGTGTTACCGGGACAAAAGGGTGAACCTGTTGCAACGCCCGGCCGAGCTCAGCACGGCGCCAGCCCCGAGAGCCCACGCTCCGCTGAGACACGGCCCGGGAGTACTGGTGATACCCAGCAGGCCCGACAGCGACTATCCGCTCGGGACGGAGGCGCGGGTGGGCGGCGGTGTGGGCATGACCGCGGGGGCACTCACCAGGCGGGTGGCGCGGTAGGGCCCGGGCCCCACCAGCCGCGGCTCCATGGGCGCAGCCGCGCCGGCTCCGCGCTGCGTTTGAATCCGCGCCGGGCGCCGCCGCCTTCGCCCATTGGGTGGAGGGCACGGCACGTGACGGGCTCGCACGGGCCGTGATTGGCGGGGCGGGGGCGGGACCACGGCGGGGCGACGCCGTTGGGACTCGCGCGTGAGGGGGCGGTGTTGGTGGCGGTGCCTCAGCCTGCGGGCTTCATGGTCGGTGTGCGTGTAAACATCTGAGGAGATTGTGGGGGGGCAGGCAACCAGGCTCTTCTCGCTGGTGCTGAGCAGTAGGACAAAAGACAACAAGCAGAAACTGATGCCCAGGATGTTCCCCCTGAACATGAGGACGAACTTGGACTGGAACAGATTGCCTAGAGTTAGTGTAGTCTCCCTCATGGAGATATTCCAGAACTATCTGGATTCTGTCCTGTGCCGTGTACTCTAGGATGGCCCTGCCTGAGCAGAGACGTTGGACCAGGTGACCCACTGTGGTCCCTTCCAAGCTGACCCATGCTGTGATTCTGTGAGTGGTAACAGGTTAAATTATATCAGGAAATACTGGCTGGCAAATGGCAGCCCCAATAAAGAAAACACAGCCTTGGCATTAAACCAAAAAACCTTCCAAACCAACACTTTTCAATGTTTTTAAGTTGTTTGCAATCAAAATTTTTGTTCAAGAATTTTGTTTTGAATTCAGGCAGTGTGTGGGATGATAATCACTTGCAATTACATTTTATATTATTCCTGCAGAAGACAGGGGTTGATGCTGGTGCCACAGAGCTCGTTGAGTTGTATATTAGCTTTTTATGAGCTTTTTAAAGGAAGGTGATTTGGAAAGCAAATAAGAAACCTATACGTTAAGGTAGGAGGTTTATGTACCAGGTCAGGTATCCTGCAGGGGCAGGGATGTACCTGAAATTTCTGTGATACCTATTGCAGATGAGATATCTCTGTCAATTTTTAGGGCTCTTACAGTAGAGTAGTGGATGGTAACACCAGTATTTCTTCTCCACCAGGTCTGAAGGAAAAATAATTTAACCCCATTCCCATCATTGTCAGTCAACATTCACCCTAACATGGATGATTTAGCTGTCTGTTGTACTCCTCTTTCTAGCCTAACTCAGAAGTATACACTTATGTATGTGAGATGCAGTTTTAAGGTCCAGGTAGAGATTGTGTGATTCTCCCATTGTGTGTAGAAGGACAGGATTTGTTTTAAGCTGATGTTGCACTACATGCATCCACTTAGGCTGCATCCATACAACTCACTGAAACAATGCATCTCCAAATAACTTCATAACTCAGAGAAAACTAAACCACTGTGCAAGAAATTATGCAACAGGAATCTGAGACGGCACTTGCTGACGGCCCACAGAATGATTAGCATCTCCAGTTTCTGCTCCTGCTTATTAAGTTCTTAATCTCAAACAACTGACTCTGGAAGCCTTTGGCTAGTGTACAACTGCTGGAATTGGAAGTTTTCCTGGCTCCTTTCTGTTTTGCACCTGTCCACATGCAGCACTCCTTAGTTTTGACTATGCATAGTCTAACTCCATTTAACTTCACATGAGTTTGAAAAATCAGTTGCAGATCTAGCTCCCAAACCAACAAACAAGTATCTGTCCCTTCACACCCAGCTGCAGGATGCATTTCTCCATCCATATTTATGGGGCAGGGAAGGAGATGTGAATGCAAAATCAGAGACCAGAACTTCCCCTTCCAGCACAGAAATCATCTGCAAGGATACAGTGTAATGCCTGCTTCCCTGCCTAGCTATTATAGCTTTTCCCAAACATGTTTGAATGTGCAGACTCACGAAGGCCTAAAATGAAGCAAATTGCCCCCCATCCTTCATCAGTATGTATGTGATAAATAATTTTATATATATATATATATATGTAGTTTGGGTTTTTTTTAAGAAAACGTTTAAAATATAAAACTGACAAATCCTTTCCTGCTATTTGGAAAAAACAGCAATAGATCCCTGTCGTTAAAAGAAGGCCCTCTTACACTGGAAGCCAAGGGCATATATTCGGGCCAGAGGCTTGCTGGACTTGATACTTTCAGTCAGTGACAGACAGCATTTCTCACTGAAAAGAGGTGTGGTCTGTGATTGGCATCACAGCTGTTCAGGATCTTGTGATAAAGCACCTCTCCACATGCACTGCCAGGGAGCCGGGAACCCATCACTGATCATTCTAGGATCAAGCATCTAAAATTCAGGTGTTGCAATTCAGAGCTCAAGTCATCCCAATACATTCTGAGATCTACTTTCAAGCTGCTATGAGAGCTGTCAGCGACAGGGATTAAACAGTGAAAAGATAAAATATAAATTATTTTTTTGTTCTATAAAGAAGACTTGATGTAATCTTGATGTAAAAGAAAACATTTGCAACTCATGTCCAACCTAAAATTTACATTCCTTTAGCGTTTACATTGCACTATAAATGTCAGTAAAATAAAAGTGTTCAGGTAACAAAGTTTATTCTCCTGGAATTGTGCAACAGGGAGGCTATTAAAATCTGCCCCAAGCTAGGGGTATTTGAAAATCCCACAGCTCAGATCAAGTAAAAAACAAATATTGCAAGCTACTTTGCTTTAGTGTTGTAGAAAACAGTACTTCTAATGGTAAAATGAATCTAAACATATTTAATGCTGAATTTTCACACCTATTGTGTGCATCAATTCCTTAATAAACTCATGCAGTACAAATGCAACTTACATACACATAGCTAGTTTCTTTGATTTCTACACACATGTGACCCTAGCAATCTGCCTAACTTTGGAAAACAACGTACTGGTTAATTCTACACAGACTGGAGCCATGCATGTCTAGTCATCACTGCCTGCCCCACTTTCAGAAGCTCAGAGAAATGTCACATATCTTTTTGCCTGGTCTGGATAAGGTAACTGGAGTAACTGTAACCTTGAGTTGATAAAAACAAGCCATAACAATAAAAAAACCAAAATGACACAAACTCTTTCTAGACATGTATTTCAATAGATAATGGAAATGGAAAATAGAGCACAGTACAATCATGGAGGGCGACATTTAAGCTTTAAATAAAAAAAATATTTTTACATTTTATTGGAGTACTAAGATTTTGGCTATTGAATTAAAAGATTCCATAATCACCCTAGCCCCCCTTCACAAACAGCACAGGCTACCAATATAAAGTATATCCATAGACATATTGAATAGTAAGTATATTTGGCTACTACAGTGAACAAATCAGTAAGATGTTTTGATCACTATGCTACAAGACAATTCAGATAATCCCCATATTAGTAGCATTCCAACATTTACAATAATGTTCAACTGAGTAGAACATGAAATGAAGTTCTCTTAGTAAAAGACAGTACATCCAAAAATCTGTGATCTTCAAATGAAACACAATGTCTTGACAGATTAACATACAATTCTTCCTTTAAAGTAATAGTTTATAAACAGATGTAACGATGTTTATGTATTAACTATATTAATATGCCTTAAACAGTACTTACTGAAGATTCATTCTTATAATAAAATGCAGCTGTCAGTCTTCACAACTTACAACATTTAAAGTGAAGTAATTTTTATCCCCCTCAGTGTTCAAAGTACTCAGTACTTGTCATACACATTTTAATTTTTCCAATTATTATCTTTGTTTCTGTGTATTTTCTGGATAGAGATCATCTATCTTTTTTTTTTTCATTTTTTGTAATCAGAGCTCCACAGTTCTTCCCAGCTCCCATGTTCTGAATCCCAAATAACTTATGGTAAAAGTACAAATCCTGTTTTGGAAGAAAACATACAAAATATACACCATATAGTGTGCGCACCTAAACATCTTGATTGTCAAGTAGTGCAAGTTCCCCTTTGACATACTCTTTTTTGGTTTTAGAGGCAAGAATTTGTTTCACTGATCTTTGTTGATGCCGTTTCTTGCCATCTTTGGCAGTCTTTGTCCCTTCGTGTAAGCATGGTACCAGAAGTGGAGAAACAAGACTAAAAACAAAGAGCCATAAAGCCAAATAATAAACATGAAAATTGGATACTGGTACGGACAATCATCCATGATGTAGATTTGTCCTATATGGACTGTAATCATAATAAACTGGACCTGGAGGGAAAAGGTGAAGAAAATAAGTACTTTTAAAATAAATTACAAACATAACGGAAGTTTAAAAATATTTAGCGTAGCTTATATGCAGAAAAATAGATAGTGTGGGTGGAGGTAGGGGGAAGGCAGGGAGCAACACGGACATCAATACAACTTCTTAATGACGGAGATGCACCTTTACAGCCCCTCTCCAAAATATTACTCCACTGAAAAACAGTTTTACATAATAAAGGAAGAGAAGTTCTGGAACAAACTGAGAAAGTTGTAGTAGGAGAATGGGATTTTACCCTGGCCAGTTCAGACAAAAAGGAAGGAGGCATACAGTGTCCAGTGACAAATGGGAGGGTCCTTTAGAAAAATTAGCCAGGAAGGGAAAAAAAAAGAAGAAAGCAACCATTACAGGGTTAGGGAACAAGAATTCCCACCTTCCCTGAACTCTAGAACATGACCAAAAAATACTCCACATGAACTCCAAGTTAATAGTCCACCGGTAGTGCCTCCAAGTCAAAAAGACCAAGTTACAAATATTCAAGCTACATTGCGCAGAGTTACACATGGTTACATGAACTATTCTACTAATACCAGCCCTGGTGAAAGCAGATAGGGTACTCCTTTCCCTTCTCCATCAGCACCCTTGCTTATGATAAGCCAATTTTTTGGCCAGAAGCTGAATTTTGAAAATCCATCTATTAAAAAAGGTGGGCATGAAAAAGCACCCAGAACAGTAACCTTTTGAAAATTACTTAAAGCTGATAAAACACTTAATATAATTACTGGAAGAGTGGTTTTTAATGCTTTGGGTTGGAGAGAGGTAAATTTTCTAAACACAAAATCTTCCTATGAACAAACAGACACCAAATTCTAAAAAATTACTTTTTCCCTTTTCTCACTACATGTTACAAGTAGTTACATGTGTATTCTGTACATTAATTGTATTTTCTTGGTGTAAACTTACATTTTAATAATTTTTATATGATAAATTTTGTAAATGTATTTATCAAATACTGTGTAACTGAAAAGCTTGTGTATCTACATCTGTGATTATAGTGAATGCTGCAGTCAACAGATTTAAGTATATAACTGTGGAGACCTTACACCTTTTGTTATCCTCAATTAAAACATGAATAAATCTTGTACCAACTGTAAGCTCCACACAGAAACTTAACTAAAAGGACAAATTTATTGCATTAAATCTGTGTTAGCTGCAATGAGATTTTTGAGAGGTGCATAAGTCAAAAACAGTTACTCACAAGTTGTATAGTTGTCATGTACTTTTTCCACCACAAATATTTATGATAGGCTGGTCCCAAAGAACAGATTCCATAATAAGTGTACATGACAACATGCACAATACAGTTCAGCAAAGCATGAAAAGTTCCTAAACCACCTGTAGAAAAACAAAACATAGTAGTAGTATTACAGCAAGTATTTAAAAAGCTATTCAGGTCCTAGTAGATTGTTTTGAGCCAGGGTAGGAAAAACATACCACAAAACCTAGGCTTTGATGAACACTCAAGGTATTTTACCTGAATTGGTTTGATACCAGTTCTCATGAATTGTATCAGTTTCCTGTCTCAGAAAAGGCTTATGTAAGCATTTCCGAAACAGCAATAAAACCCAGCTGATCTGATTACCTGTAAAAACATTTTAGTGGAATTTTTTGTTGAGTTAATTTTTTAAATTATTTTTTATTAAAACATATATGTGATGGAGACACAGAAGATTTAGTAGGAAGCATTCCTCCTGGTTTTCACCTCCTTTCTAGACATCATGATGAACTTCACAAAGCTGTAGAGGATAAGTAACAACTCTCTTCTCAATACAGATTTCCAGATTGCCAGGGAAAGAAATAGTTTCAGACAGTAAGTTTTTGTAATCATGAACTAAGCAAGGGTCTCACAAATCCATTGTCAATCTCAAGACATATATACAGGGAAAGGGATACTTAAGTAAGGTTCATTTTGGGGTAAATTTGTGACTGAAACGGGTAGCACATGAGCATTTCACAGAATAAGTAAGGAAACACTTCCTTTTCCATTGGATTAACCATGGAGCTACATGATCCTGCTCAAAGTAGTTTTATTTTAATGAACGCAAGAAATCAGAGGTGAAAATGATCCAAGAAGCAGCAGAAAGCAAAAGTATTTTTAAAGGAAACATGAACATGAAAACAATGAGCATCAAAAAGAAAACAAGATGACATAAAAGGAGACATTTTGTGAGAAAAAAAGAGTGCCATTTTCCCATTTAGAATCATTCCAATTAAAAATAAAACATATTTTGTGTTTTTAGTAGCTCGCACTAATATTCCAGATTGAGAGGGCATAACTCTTCCAGCTGTGATTGCAAACTTTCTTTGAAACTTAGCTATTTGTATTTTTAAAAATAATTTGAATGTTCTTACAGTTCAAATATACATACTTTTTTTGGCTTGCACAGTGAATATTCAGAAGAAAAAATAAATAGCTAAAGCAGAGAAAAAAAGAAAAGAACAAGCTACTCAACAGTACAAAAATTTGCTCCAAAAAGTAACACTATACTAAGCACCATTTTATAATTCTCTATTTATATCAGAACAGACGAAAACCAGCATCTCCATCCAAACCTGTTGGTTTTTTTACTAACAGGTTGAAAACTTGATAGATGCTGTGATTTAGAAGGACAAGCAGTGATGAAACTGAATACAAAGTAAACATCAGCAGTACTGAAATTCTTGGAAAAAAATTAAAGTTATCAAACAACAGTATTTGGAAAGGTAAGTATAAAGATAAGCAGTAGAGTTTTTGGAATAAACACAGCTCTGCATGAATATGAGGGACTATTACTAGCAGAGGACAAAACAATTCTTGCACACTTTCCTGAAAGTATTTGTCAAATTATCACATAGGAAGTTTGAATCTGATACAAAATCAGAAGCCTGTAGCTGGTATACTGATCCAACATCCAGATAAAAAGCAGAAAGTTAATCACCTATAAGTGGAAAATTTTCAAGGTTGAAGAGGAGAGACTGCTATTTGCTGCAAGTTTCCTTGTGCAGACCCATAAACACACTGGGGTATGTACGTTTCTCCACTCTAGTGGAGAAACTTTTTCAGACTATTCTTATGGCAAGTTGTATTTATTAGTGGCACACTGATAATATAGCATAGGAAAAGGCATGCATAGATGCACTGAGCAGGAAAGGAGAAAGTGAAGGTAAGCTGATTGTGGTCAAAGAACCTCAATTCAAAACAATTCAAATATGGTTTTTTTAATAAATAAGATCCAGAAAAGTATTTCTGTAGTTTTTTGAAAGCTGAAGTATTAGATGTAAACAAATCCCACTGATGCTATCTAAAGCCAGTAAAAGTAACTGCAATAAGGACTGAATAATTTCTCAAACAGAAAAAAAAAAAAAAAAATGGACACAGTCCTCCCATCCAGCTCAGTTCTAATATTTCAGAGGGAGAAATGGTTTTGAAGTAGTTTCAGAGTTATTTGCTTCATGCATCTCCCTTAGCACTTCTGATTTTGCAATCACTTCTCTTTTTCATCTAATAATATTTTTTGCTTGTATACAACTCTCTCCTCTGCACCTCTTTCCCCCATAAGAAATCAACACTGCACAAAACACTGTCAAAGAGGAAAAATGAGTAATCCCTACCCATTTAAATAATTATAGTGATCTCATTGTTCCATAAAATACTGCAGAAATCTAAATTTAAAAACACTGATGTTTCCAAGATGTTTAATTTTGTTTCTTTTTTTTTTTTGTCTACCATAGTTAAGTTTTACTACCAGAAGATATGTTCAACTTAAACTCCACTCTCTCTCCACTACCTGCAGCAAATTTGACTCCAAACCACCAGGTCCATGGCATGATGGAATGATGAAAGACATGCAGGAATGTAACTTGGTTGTTTTTCTTACGCAGCACAAAAAATATCTGAAATAGATTTTTAATGAACATAATGTTACAGAAGATAATCAAACACAACATAATTAAAGAAAACTGTATGCATCAGTGCTGGCTGTTCACTACTATGCATTTAAAATTTCTTCGCAGTTGCAGTGTTGGAAGAAGGAAAACTGATTGTCTGAATATGCAAACGATTTTAAAAAAAACTTAAAACAAACATACAAAATCCACCTGTGAAATCTCAAAAGCCAAGGGAGGCTTTGAAACTAGGTGTCAAAAGTTGAGTCATCATCTATATGTGCAACAAACAGTGTAAGATGGACTTGGTTGGATTGAGAAGTCTCTACAAGCATCAGAGTTTAAGTCCCCTGAACTACTAATGAAAGACCATTTGAGAAAATTAACTCAAGGACTAATGTAGTAGAAAACTCTGACTGGGCTACCATTGGAACATATCAAAATTGTACAGAATATATGTAGGTGCTCTTAACTGATATTGATAGGCCACATTTTAAAAGACAGGCATCGAGGGAAGTGTTAAGGGAAGACAGCAAGAAAACTGTGTAAGGAGAAGTCAGGTCATGGAAAGGGTAGTATCAGATGGCAAGCAAACAAACACAGAAGAACAGAAGTCTGGTGTGCCAGTGAAAACATTTGGAATCAGCTGATTTAAATACAGCTAAGAAATTACTTTTGCAATAAAACAAAAGAGCTGGTGAGATGCAGGTACCTAATTGTCTGTATTCAAACAAAACAAAATTTAAAAAAGAATTAGGCTCAGGACTAATTAAAAAGGAGCATTATAACCCGTGGGGAATAAAGGCACATAGAGGGATAAACTTGTCAGGATTTTCCAGTTTTAGCATTCCTGACACTTCCATTACCATTCCATTTGGTTTAGTCAGCAAGATCTTCCAGTGTTGAATCATGAACATTTGCTGATGAAAGTCAGACAGCCATCCTGGGTCAGAGGATGTAAAACATCCTCACTGCTCATGAGTCAGCTCTTGAACCACCACTGTTGTGCCCCAAACAGTAGGACAAATAGAACTGCAGCTGATTCCAATACCCAGAAGTCTGTTTGAAAACATCTGTCAATCCTATTTGATGCCAGTGTTGGGAAGAGAGAAATGGCTCTCTTCCCAAAAGCAGATGGCCGCTGGTGGTGAGCAAGGTCCACATTCAGCTTCAATGCATTGCTGCTCAGACTTTCTTTGAAACAGATTAGAGTGCCAGCCTGACCAAACATCGCTGTAGTCATGACACTCAAGACAATCTCAGGAATTTAGAGCAAGTAGGTATGGCAATTTTGTGCTGCATTCAGAGCTGCTGATGATAAAATTCTGAATGGAGAAGACAAAATCAGAAGACAATGTAAAAAAAATACTCAGCATGATCAGCTGGTTTTTATCTGCAGTGTTGAGACAAGCATTGCCATAGCATAACAGAGTAGTGTACTCAGCTGTTAAACAGAGAAGTTATCCAGACTTCTTAAATTTTTTAAGGTGTGTTCCCTCATTAACATTTTTCTTGATAATCAAGGAAGAACAGTGTAACAAGGCAGTAAGACACAACGAAATAATAGGGGTAAACATCTTGACAGTATTTTAGTAATTGAAGCTTGGAGGACTAAATAAAAAGCAATTTATATCGTCAGCCCTGAACAGCACCAGTTCTTCTACTGTGAAAAGGAAACAGCACCACTTCTTTTATTAGGACACAAATACTTACAGTGTCTAATAATTCAATGAACTTGGAAAAGTAGTAAAGCCAACAAGTTCGCACCATCTGCAAGAGTAAAAATCAAATTGTCAAATCATAAAAGTTATAAACAAAACTGAGCAGGACAAATAAGTATCTATATAAAGGAAAGTACTGGGCCAAGTGATGTTCCAAAGTGGACAGAAATATTTAAATGTACTGTTTGGTTGGTTTTTCTTTAAAAACACAAAACAATTTTTAAACTTGAAGGAATTTTAAAAGCAATAAGAACAAGCCAACAAATTTGTTGCCTCTTTCTTTCTCCCAACTAACCAACAAACCAACCCATCCCTCCAGTTAACTCACATGCTCTACATTATGCAACGAGGCATTTCCATTTAGTGCATTCCACTCCCTAGCAGCACATTCGAAAAGCAGACTGTTCAAAAATCATTTTAAAAATAAAGTAAATGTATAACTACTTTGAATGACCTGGTCTAGTGGAAGGCGTCCTTGCTTATATCTGGGGGGTTGGAACTAGATGATCTTCAAGGTCACTTCCAACCCAAACTGTTCTATGGTTCTGTGATAACAATTTGCCTTTGTCTTTAGCAACTTACTCTTAGAGCTGTCGGTGACCTCGAGTAGTCAACAATATCGCACCGGAATGAGTATCCTGTGGCCCAGCCTGACATAAGAAACTGGAGGAAAGAAAAATGAAAGGGCAAAGATTTACTTTACATCTTTTGAAAAATTCATTAATTTTGGATTACTTTTGCAATCATTAAGCAGGAGGGGAAAAACAATATTAAAAATGTGTTAAATCAGCAACTTTGTCAATCATCTCCCTATGTGTGGGATAGCTACCACAAAATCCTTTGCTGTTGCAGATTAATGAATTTCTAATTCCAGGACCACACCCATAGACAAGAGTTTTCTTCCTACAATCATTATTTCGGAATTAGTAACTGAAGAGAAGAAACAGATGCATCTCAAAACCAGTGTTAAAAAACAACTTACTGTGTAAATCAGACCACAAAAAAAAAATATAATTCTTTCAAAAATTGGTATCACAGCTATCTTAATACTAAAAAGAATGCAACACAGCATCGTAATACTCTAACAAAACCAGCACAACAGAAAGCCATGCTTATTCCCATTAAAGACAAGGAACAAATCAATAGGCCTGATATATATTTAATATCATAATTTCTAAAATTCTGCCTAGTTTAACTGCATAGTTCAATTAGTATTCCACTCATATGAGTGAAGACAAGCTACAACTGAAAGCACACATGTGACCAAAGGATTATATGTACCAAAAATAATTTAATCTTTTCTCTTGGAATATATTAAAGTTTGGACAAGAGCATCAGTACTAGTATTATACTTGGCTCATTCTACTGCCAGCCACTATGACATATGTAATTTATATCTGTTCACAAAGTGCTTCTCATCATCACCATCCACTCATGCATGAGAAGAGCTTCACCTCTCCTAACAAAAGCAGAGGTTTAGTCCTTTTAACTTCCTAAAAGAACTCGGTGCTTAAAAAAAACAAACTTTTTTGGAACAACAGCAAGAAAGTACTAAAATACCCACCAAATGACTTGGCTCCAAAAAGGGGAAGAATCAGCTTCTTGCTGACCACCAGACAATAGCAGAAATTCAATCGGTTACACTCTGTCTGGGCACTCTTTCATGAAATTGTAACATGGAAGTCTTGACAGCAGACTTATTGAATACTGTGGTAGTGTCACACACTAACAGAAGTTTATTTTTTTTTCTTTGATTGTTTCTTTGTAGTTTTTTGGTGGGTTTTTGTTTGTTTGTTTCTGACGTTTATAACCAAAAACAAACTTGGATCTAAATTTCAAAAGGAAGTTTGGCAATTTTTCAAAACAATGTCTAAATAGCAAAAGCATTCATCTTGCCCACCGCTTTCCACACAACAATCATGACACAAAGTAGCTGCTGCTGCGCTGCCTTTAGAGAGCTTAGAAGAAATGTCAAGTATTTCACTGTAACTCATGATAAGATTCATGCACATTAAGCTAAAAGAAACATATTCTGTCAATTTGGCACAACAGTCTGACAACTTTTTATTAGTAGTTTGCCAAACCTGAAATAGCCACATAGCCTGAGGGACACACAGAGGGTCAGTACTAGCAAAGTCATGCTTCACCAAGCAAACATATAAGGCTGTCGTTCACACAATACCATCACCAAATAGCTGCGCTTCAAAAAACCCCACCAAAGCCCACCAATCCCCAACGAAAAAGTAAAGCCCAACAGCAGCAAAATCTAAACTTTGCTTTTGAAAAAAAAAAAAGAGGACTTGCTATTTTGGGGTTGCAGTGAAAATCAATGTTAAAGATACTCATAATTTGGGCTTGAGGGGTAAAGCAGAAGGCACAGATTGGTGTTCTTTTGTTTGTTTGGAGGGGTTCTGTTTGTTCATTTAAAGGACAAAAATGCCTTGAATTAGACTTTGTTAACCTTTGTCATTCACTTCTGTCATTTAAAAGGCAGATCTAACTGAAGATTATTTTGTAGTAGATATACTCTATACAGTGTTTGAAACATCAATTGTTGTTCCTTACCCTTAAGGGTGGGTTGTCATGCTATCACGCAGTAGGACAGAAACAATTACAATATACTAAGAAAAGCATATTGTCTGCTTTACTTGCTGCAGCACAAGGAATTTAAATTATGAAAACTTTAAACTTTTAAAATTATGTATAATGACACAAAATATTTTACATTCTCTCTTTCTAGATATGACTTATTCCCTTTTTCCAAGAATGACTGGTTTGAAAGAACATTAATTACTTGGAGAAACATAATTACTGCCATGACGATAATATTTTTTTGAGAATTGCAATGTGGGAGTTATATTAATAAATTATTAAAAGTTAGTAGTTAAAGACATGAAATATATAAATACATTACAAACAAAAATAGTACTTACTTCATAAGTCATATATAAAGAGAGGGCTACCACACTAAAATTATAAAACGTCATGATCTGCCTGAGTTCAAAAGGTTTTTTATTTTCCATGAGTTTGGGTCCCAAGGAAGTGACAAAATAAATGTAGGTTCCAATGATAAAAGTTGTTGGAAAAGGTGAAGACATGAGTGGCCAGCCTTCCAGTCTTGGATCTAGAGGGGGTGAGGAGGAAAAAGAAAGAAATCAGATGTCTACAGTACTTACTAAAACAGCTACAGAAAAGTATTTAATTCTTGAGGGTCTAGGTTTTTCTGTCACGGATCATGTTTCAGAGTCCATTCACCTCAAATCCATACTGACTGTATAACAAGATTTAACACAGATTGGATTCAATACTTCTTTCTGAAACAATTCTTCACATATAATAAAAAGGGGACACAGAATCACGAATGACATGATTTTTCTGTCTTTATAGCACAACAAAGCACACACTTTGATACAACAAGCAAGTTGTAATACAACAAGCCCGTGTTGCAGTTATCCCGGAGAGCTGTTTTGCAGAGGCACCTCCCCTGAAGCACACCCCACTCCCTCTCCCCACAGGTGAGGCTGGCAGGTATTTCATCTGAGCATCACTGTGATTCCATTCCATTCCTTCTGTGGTTCATCACAGAGCCCCAGCTCACCAAAGAGTGCCACATTTCTCCATAAGCAGGTGAACTGATACAAACTTCACATAATTTTTATTTTCTTTAATTATTTTTTTATACTGACTTTTAGAAGATTTGATTCAGAATGACCCCAAACCTGACTACAGACTCAGTAAACTTTCACGTTGCTTTCATGGGTTGCTGATGTATTTTAAAGGTAAAATTATACTATTATTTTTGTCAAGTGTTTAATTCATAGCCAAATGTTTCAAATAAGCGAATTTTCAACCCACAGCATTCAACCAACCTTTCACCCATGAGACACTCTGATGTAGTTTACAGCCACTGGAAGTGTAAAAACAGATTGAGGAGAACAGCATATTCTAATGCAGCTCACAGCTTGTAATGTGCCAGTGCTGCTGCCCACAGACCAAGGAGGACTGTGACCCACAGCACAAGGAATCTGCTTGTGTGCACTGCAAGAGAACCACCAGCTCTTCACAACTGACTGTTTTTTCTGCATCCACCCTTGCACTGCTCCTACCAAACTTTCCCAGCCTGATCCTGAGAAAACCATGTTCCACCACTAACAATGTGATACCAAATGCCAAGTACAAGCACTGCTGGGCATGGAGACAACTGAGGTTCTGGACTCATGGGCACTGCAGCAGAAATGCTCACTCCATCCCAATTCATTTCACCCCATGAGTTATACTTCTTAAACTCCCTTCTCACTTGCACACAGTGCTTCCACAAAACAAGAAAAATGATGTGCAGCTACTCCAGAAAAGATAAATCAGTAATCTTCTCAATCAAACCTTAACCACTTCTCAATTTTTTTTCCATTAATTAGCTAATCCCTGTCACTATCTGTCTACCACAGTGAGAAACATGAAAACTGATGGGTCTTAACCCCAAAATTGAGGTCTTCACCATCAGCTTTTGGTAAGCATACATAATAACAGTGACAACATAAAAGCAAAGTGTGATTAATATCCCTTACTAACTGCAACAAGAGACTAACATCCCTTTTCAAAATACCACTGTGACAGAGTTAATTACTCTGAGGATTAATTTCAAAACACTGAAACTTATCAGGGCTTGGGGTTTTCTTTTCTTTCATTTTGCAAAAGCAAAATACAGTAACACCATGTGCCTGCATTAATTAACTGATAAAATGCAGTTGTTTGGTAATGAAAAAGAGTTAAAACTATATATTCAGCACCACAGGAAAAACTCAAACTATATATTCAGGCAAACTAGAGACATTTACAGTAGAATCACTGTCTGCACTTTATTTACTCTCAGTTTATATCCATAAACTACCTGAGTTTTGTTGACTTCCTATTTTAAAATGCAGAAACTAGACTGTCATGTTAATAGGTAACCTGGAAAGTCTTACAAATATTTACAGGATGACAAAGCTACTTTTAAGTTGATAAACAGCACACCTAGTATAGCTACACATTGCTATCCAAAATTATTGGGAGTAAGTTTTAGATTTAAATAACTCACCAGCATCTTTAATCCATTCATCATACAGTAGTATAGCCTTTGATGTCAGATTGCTAAAGGCCATTTCCACTTGATAAAGATTTTATGATGCTGCCTGTAGAAAACAAACCAAAACAGAAATATGGACTTTTGTCAATAAAATAATGATTAATAAAGTTTTTTTTTGAAAGATTTTCAGGAAATAGAGTGGTAAAAAAAGAGAAAAGGCTAACAGAGCACCATATGTGAAATACAGATCAGGAAGCATTTGCTGGCCACATCCCACTATCCTTGGGTCTAATTTATAGCTGAGCTGTCATGCACAACAATATGATTTTGCAATCTCTACATACAAGCCAGGTGCTTCCGTGCCATAAAGTGTTATCTCAAGAAACTGTGCTGTGGTTAACCATTACATTTAAGGAGTAAATATGAATAAACAACAGATGCTTAAATTAATTTTTATCACAATCTCCACTTAAAGTCCAAAGCACTGACATGTGAAGTTCAGCTTTGCAACATTTATTATTGAAAAAAAATTTTTCTAACTAAGAAGTATTTCCAAAGTATGTGGGAAGGCGAAAAGGTACCAATATGTCAGTATACTCCTTTTAAATACAATAATTAGCTATGTTATAATTAGTATGCAAATCCCACTCTGATGAATCAACTGTTTCCACACCAGGATCATGGAATGTCACAGTACCAATGGTAATACCATTAACCCACAAGAATTATCCAGAACATCCACTTTGCATGCAGTACCTTCTACTTAAGTAAAACTTTTCAAAGTATGTTTATATGAATAGTGATTTTTGCTCCACAATCATGCACTCATCAGCCCTTCCCTTCCCTCACTCCACTTAGAAAATACTTTTTAAAAATCCCAGTACATTTGACAGTTTCTCTCCCATTCCCACTCAGTATCTCACTTTACCATATGAATTCTCTCAATACCCCTGTGCAATCTGCACACTGTATTCACCTTTATTAGTCGTATTTATTTATTATTTCAGGCTCCAGCACACCTTGATAACCAGCTCCCTTCCTCTGGTAGCCCTTCTGCATCTCCACCAGGCTAAGCCAGCTGCAGGTTTAGAGCCAGTTTCTCCCTCATGATGGTAATGCATCTCTCTCCTCAGATCTCCTCACTATCATCTTCTCATTTGTTTTCACCTTAACAGTCCAGAAAAATAATTTCACCCTTTTTTCCACTTCTACAATACGTCTTGTTCACTATCATTTCACAGGAGTTTTTAGGCACTACACCCATGCTACATTGCAAGATGCAACACAGACAAGCCTGCCTCCATTAGAGTTCATCTGATCTACCTTGTCCCCATTCTCATTTTGCTGCCCACTTGTTTTCCTGGTTTCACTTCTGTCCTGTGTGCAAGGGTTGATTTTCTGCATCAATTTCATATTTGGAAAATACTCCCTCTGTGAGTCTCTTTTAAAGTTCACATTTTCCAGAAATATTGTCCTCCAGCATCAGCATTTCCCAACTCAACATCACTGCCTTCATGCTGACCATTTTAATGCATCCAGTATTCATATTACAGTGTTTGCTTCAACACTCTATACTGATAAAGTTGTTGACAAAATGAGAAGCATCCCTGTTCTTTACTAATGGAAACCTGAGGAACCCTCTTGCTTTTGACACTAGCAATCACATGAAAAGAAGAATTTTATGGTTAGAGGCAAATTATAAATATTAATGTCACCTTACTCCATAAGCCAACAATGGATGACATCAAACACACAGAAATCCAACCCTTTCTTGAACACCAGGTACTTCAGAGTGCTCAACTGTGACAGCCAAGCAATTCAGCCATAACTGGTGCTGAGGAGGAACCATTTAAAAATGTTTACTTTATAAATAACTATTGTATTAAATTGTTCGACCGATTACAATAAATTGTGCTTTTAATTCAGTATTCTTCCAGTTTCAGACACATGAGAACAGTCTGTCAAGAGAAAAGGTATGGCAAACAAAGTACTTCATGCAGTGGTTAAAATAGAACTCTACTAAAGCCCACAGACATCTTGTGCACAGTATAGCTCCATTTTTCAACAAATACATTCACTAAATACAAATAATCACATTATATTTAACTGGTTCTTTGATGAGAAAAGTAGTTTACTGATTTCACTGCCACTCAGTTTTCCCACCCTCAAGTTACTGGAACTCGGACTGGCTAGCTCAACATGCTGACCAAAGACTAAAGTTAAACAAGAAATCTGCTTCAAAACATGGTCTTAAAAATCCAGAAATTTCAGTGTAGATTTTGGCTTTAAATTAATTACCACTTAATATTGGTGTATTTGGTTTGCATAGCCTAGCTTGGTAGTGGGGGGGATGGGTTCAGGGCTTCTTCTGTGAGAAGCTTCCTCAGTGTTCAGCAGAGTCAATCCCTGGTAGCTCCAAAGATGGATGTGTTGCTGGCAAAGACTGGCCAGTTAGAAATGGTGGTAACATCTCTGCGATAACATACAGAAGAAGAAAAACACCCAACTTTTGTCCAGTTGCAGCCAGAGAAAAGCAGACTGAAGGGAACAGCCCTGCAGACACCCAGGTCAGTGCAGAAGAACAGGCAGGAGGTGCTCCAGGCACCAGAGCTGAGGTTCCCCTGCAGCCCATGGTGCAGACCATGGTGAGGTAGCTGTGCCCCTGAGCCCATGGAGGTCCCTGGGCATGCAGGGATCCACCTGCAGCCCGTGGAGGAGACACACAGCGGAGCAGGTGGATGCCTGAGAGGAGGCTGTGAAGGGCCTGTGGAGAGAGAGGAGCCCACACCAGAACAGGCTGGGGCTGAAGGACAGCACCCCCTAGAAGAGTGACCCACATTGCAGCTGTTCGTGCAGAACAGTTGCTTATGGGACGGACTCACACTGGAGAAGTTTGTGAAGAACTCTCCCGTGGGAGGGACCCTGTGTTGAAGCAGAGGAAGGACTCTTTTCCCTAAGCAGTGGTAAGAACAATGTGTCATGAACTGACCATAACCCCCATCCCCTGCCTCCCTGTATTGCTAGGGGGGAGGCAGTAGAGCTGGAAATGAGGGAAAGGTTGGGGGGAAGATGTTTTAAGGTCTCATTTTTCTTCTCATTATCGTGGTCTGATTTTGTTAGTAATAAATTCAATTAATATCTCTAATTCAAGTCTGTTTTGCCCATGACAGTATTTGGCGAGTGACATCTCCCAGTCCTTATCTCAACCCATGAACCCTTTGTTATATTTTCTCTCCCCTATCCAGCTGCAGAGGGGAGTGAGTGAGAGGCTTTGGTGGGTGTCTGGCACCCAGCCAGGGTCAACCCACTACAATGGGCTTGGGAGTGTTGGTTGTTACACTCTCTTACAGTTGTCATCCAACAACTGCAATCTCACAAATGCCAATTCTTTGCATTTACCAACTTGACTTCTCAACTTCACTTTAATTTTTGCATTGGAAGTCAGACATCTGCTATCAGTGTTTAAATAGCAACTCTTATACCTGCTAGGTGTTGAGGCCAAAAGCAAGCTTTTTCTCTGGAATCAGACTATTTCCAATAGATTTCTTCTATAGTAATAGAATAATACTTCTATAATAGTAGAAAGGCAGCTGATGAAAACAGTGAAATCTGGCCCCTGCCATACTGATGGTGAGGGATTTGTCCTACCACTTCCAGCCCCAGCACTTATAGCTCCTCCCCCTTTAAAACATTCCACAAAAGTTAAGACAGCAGAGGCTCTCAGCCTTCAAGGTTTCTGTTCATAGTCAAGCAAGATACAACTCCACTCCAGTTACCAATCTTACTCTGCAAGCTTTTGGAGATCAGTAACTAACCTTGAGAGAAAACAGCCACAGCCTTACCACACAATAATGATTGATCAATTAATCTGAATTTAAAGACAAGCAAAATACAGTAAGTTAAACCCAATCATTTTAAGAGTAGAAGTAATGTCTGCAAGAAAGGCAGTGCTGTTCAGAACTTTCCTACAGTTAGAAGATTTATTTAAGACCAACTTTCATATATAACATTACTATTTAACTTTCAATGTGCTTTAAAATCCTACTTATTTTCTTAACTAGCTACATAGTTTTCCTTCATAAATCCATTTCTGTGAATAATAGCTTACATTAATATTAGGTTTTCAGGGTAATTTTTTTGTTAACCACCTATAAAAGTAGGGTTAATGGCAGCATAGAAGACATTTTGTCTTACATTGTTATACTTAGTTGAGACACATATTAATATGCACTGGAAAATAATATCATCAAGGCCTGCTTTTTATTTTTTTTAAATTGAAGAGTAAAAAAGAAATAAGAAAACCACATACCCACACACAAGATAAACAACTAGCTTGTGCTTCATCAAGGAAACCAAACCATTTTTCAAAGACTGTTTTTTAATAGTACAACTATGTTGTTAAGAAGTAACCTGATAGTGCTTTGACCATAATGCAGTCTTCCAAAATGTTTGGTGCTTTGTAGGCTACAGAGCTCATCTTCTAAATGTGAGACTGGAAAGAGTTCCCCTGAAGGGACAAAGGCCAGAGAAGGCCATTTGTTACACAATTTTAATTCTTCATACTATAAACTCATCTGCCCATTAAGCATTTGTATAGCCATAGTTCAATTGGAAAACATATGTTTGGTTTACATACCTGCTAATGTACTTACAGAATCAGCACATCAGCTCTTTTATTTACAGTTTTCCCCTTTCTGCTCATATCAAAATTTAAAAATGCCATTGAAAGACACAATAGATTGTCTAGTTTGTAGCAAATTCTCTCAAAATTAGGTAAGTAACACTAGCAGACTCATTTTCAGAATTAGGTTATTTTAAGTGATATATTGCAAACTATTTACATAAACTCAAAAATGCAGTCATATAAATAGTCTGCCCAGCTTGAAAATTTCTAAATAACACAGGCAGTTCTCTCAAGCAAATGCATTTGGAAACCAAGTGCCAGAATCACCTCAAACACATATGGAAAATATTCAGCTATTCAAAAGAAATAAGCACTACTTTTCTTTTTGTCAGTTGAAATAATACTACACACCTTGCTTCAAGTCAGTGTGTAACCATAATTTCTGAAGGCATCTTTGCACAAATGTGTCTCCACCGCTATAAAAACAGGTGTAAGTGAGGCAAAGGGGGAAAAGGGCTGTGTTAAAGAGCAAAGTAATTTGCTGTCCTCTGGTTCCCTGCAGTTCAGCAGACAGCTGGAAGAGCCCACTACCTGCAACTGAGTTGAGGCACACAGCTTGGCAGAACCAGTTGCAAGTTGGACCATTACCTTTATTGAAGAGGCAAGGGCTGATAAGATTGTTTACACCAACCAAGAATGCCCCAAATACTACAGCAAACCATATAACAATGTCTGATGACAAGTGGTAAGGAAACAAGTTGTTGGAAGTGCTCAAGTTCACTTAGCTCACAAAACTATTAGTGATTTTTGAAATGGGAATTACTGGTATGCCTCAAACATTCCAAATTTTTAAATGAGAACAAGAAGTTTCTCACATTCCTTTGCTTAACCCACATGAAAGATATTTGCCATTCTTTATGCTCATTTGTTCCCCCTACATAGTTTTTAAATAATAAAACAGATAGCAAGATTTGCTTTTAAATAGTAATTTTAAAATAATTGCTTTATGTTAATGCTACTAAACAAAATAAGCACAAAAGAACAAAAGAACTTCACAAAAAACAAAGAGAAATAATCTCATACAAGACCTGTCACTCTAAAAAAAAAAATAAAATTCAATTCAGTGTGAACTTAAAACACTTTACATTAAAAATTTACATTAGCAAACAAAGCTAATTATTAAAAAGACAGACAAGATATTTTTACAGGGATCTTTTAGAAAATGTCTGCAGATTATGACAATCCAGTGCAGACTTCAATGGTCTGATTTCCACCCACAACAGGTCCCAAAAGCAAAAGTTCTGGAGTATCATGTGTGGCCTGATAAGACAGTGATGATAGGAGGATCTTCCACCCTGCAGACCCCACTGGAAGAGGGGGAGAGCCTATACCAAGCATTGACCCATGCAGGTCTGATTTCAAAATTATATCTTAAGAAATGGCAGTAATACTGGCTTACATATTCAGGCACAATTATGAAACTTTCATGTTTCAGAATCACTGTGTATACTGCTGTTAATTCTGCTCTTGAAGTTCAGAAGGTAATTAAATTAGGACGTTTCACAGATCGTATCTTAAGCTTTACCTGGGAAATACCAGCTCTGCCCTTCCGATTTCCCAAGGCAGTGTGTTACATAATTGCAGTTATTTTAACTACATTACTCCCTTATGTCACATGGCAAGCAGCTACAAACTGCCTATTATGTGACATGGATTACTCACCCATATTCTGCAACAAAGTTTTAAACTTCAGCTGGGTGTCACCTGTTGTTATGGATTTTGCTGAGAGAAGTTTCTGTCACCTTTTCCATTCTTCATGCCTTCTCTCAACCCTCCAGCCCAGTTTTTGAAAGATTCATCTCACATGCAAGTTTGCAACATCCTACTTAGATTTAGATGGCTTTTTCCTTTTTGATAACATTGCTTATAAACACTGCCCCTGCTAGATGATAGTGGACAGCCTAAAAACATGACTGAGGCTTACAAACTTTATTAGAACATCTACTTATAAAATTCCTCATTGGAACTCATTGGATTCAATAAGAATCCTCATTGGATTCAATAAGAATCCTCATTGGATTCAATAAGAATCCTCATTGGATTCAATAAGAGATCTAATACTTACCTTGTGCAGCTGCCCTTACTGAATTTTTCACATAGCATGTCTTTGTTTAATCCTTTGCTTTTTAAACTAACATCAAATCTGTCATTCATCTACATGATTAAAGTACTCTAAGAAGCAGAACTCATGAAAATAGGTTTAATTTCAACCACACTTCAGGTTGGTTTTTTGTCCATCTAACGGATTTCCAGCTCTGCTGCTGTATAAAACAAAGACCAATTTCTATTTCCTTCCACACCTCTTTATAAATTGTTAAAAGAACAGATACTGAAGACTTCACAGCAAAGCTGAACACTAACAACAGGCAGAGAAAACCCCCTTCTTTTGGGAACCGTTTCGGGAGTACAGCCCTGTTTTGTATCCCAGCACCAGCCGAAATTACATGGACACTCTCCTGGATCACATACTGGACCAAATACCAGTGTCTGAATGAGGAAGGCTTCGTGTGCAGTCCAGTCCCATGGCATCACTTCCAATGGGTCTGCTCCAGGCAGCTGCAGAACAAGCCACAGCAACCCAAACGAAAGCTTAGGCTTTGAGAAAGAAAAAATTTATTATTTCTCAGTCAACTCAGACTTGAAAGGCTGAACAGGCTTGTGCAAAGGAAACATTAAGACTCACAAACTGCAATGCCACAGGAAGGGTGAAGAATGGCAGTAACAGCCCTGTCATAGATCCCTTTAAGCTGATAATGAAGTCGTGTAGGGAGGACACATCATCATCCAGTCCTGCCTACTCACAGACAATCCTGTACTAGATCCCTAGTCAAGGACTTCACACACTCCACCCCAACAAATCGTCACTCTGTCCACCACAAACCACAAGGGACACTCTACAAGATGTGAAATGAAGCCACAAAAATAACATTGTGCTACAGTAAGGCAGGAAAAGACTTGTCATCACCAGTATCTTAAATTTCTTAAATATATTACCTGAGGTTGCAGGGATGCATGTGAAATGATCCTAGGGACTAATCTCCTACATCACATAGAAACACTTATCAAGTCTAAATAGTCCCTGCAATCATAGCCTGGAAGGAAGTTTCTTTACAAGTCTGCATCCATCATTTTAACTCCAGTATGAGACTCTGGGCATGTCTCTGGAAATGTTCTCAATTTCACTTAGGAAATGAGCAGCATGGACATCAGGGTATCTTCAACAGTTTTCTCTACCTATATTAAAATGTTTTAGAGAAAAGCAAAAATGTAAGCAGGAGAAAAATTCCTAGGATTTTAACTTGTTAACAGTGCTCCCCTGCGTTTCCTGAATGCTCTTTATTGAGCATTTAAACATCAGCCATCCTTCAGCCAACTAGTGTCACCTACCTACTCCTCTGCTGCAGTGAGTGGTTCCTCACACACCTTAGATCAGAAGCTCTTTTTGTTGGTGCCCCAGTGCACAATTTACACTTGGCTCCCTTAAGTTTGATTCCAGCTCAGTAAGGCACCTATACCTGCCTACACAGTGAGTCCTCTGGCATATGTAGCTCAACAACTTTCACTTAGAAGTCAAAATAAGGTTGTTAATGTAACCGCACTTCCATTAGATAATGGTATATCATTACCCTTATCAAAGGCCTTTGGTAAAGCATTGATTTAATAACTGGGCCATATCCAACCGAGGTTAATATCCTCCTTGCCCAAAGGATTTTGACTCTCCTTTCTCCTCCTTACCTTATGATGCAACTAGAAAACTTCCTGCAGTATTTCAGATTTTCTTAAAAGACCAGATCAACTAAGGGTTGGGTCACTTTAAACAAAACAAGAACTGGGGCCAGAAAGCAGTAAAAATCTAGTATTTTCTGCCATGCTGCACAATCATGCTAACTCATACCCCCTGTGCTCCCTGCTCATTCATCTACAAGCCAACATCTTTGTAACACACAGAGCTTTTACCCATTCTGTTTGCTTTTCTTCTACAAACAGCTATGGTAGAGACAGTTCTGATAAGGATATGTAAGAATTATCTACAGCTGTGGTGTTTCTAAAGTGTATACACATCATTAGTAACCAAGCAAAAGAGAATATAGAGCTCTGTACTGAACCAGAGGGGTAAGGACTGCTATTTACCTACACTGCAAAGATAACACAGACTAGGTTTTTTAAGCTGCTTAGGAAGCACATTATTTCTAATACTCTGCTTATAGGCTAGCTCTAAAAAGAGAGAGGGAGGGCAAGTACCAGCTAAATAGTTTGAATGAAAGGGATCAAAGATGTCTAATGTCTGAGACTGTCCCCTTCCTTTAGCAGCAAGCTGAGTCACTGAGTTGGCTCCACTATATCATTTATCCTAAGTTACTGTTAACAGTTAATGCATATGAGTTAACTGAATATGAGACTATCGTACATCAAATTAATCACAACAGAACCAGTTTGCTACCAAGGACTTGGTTTGTGCTTACCCACCTCTTAGTAGAACAACACCATAAATTGTCATTAAAAAGTCACAGTGGGGGATCACTTAATGGAAGCTAAATAGAAACAGAAATGCAGAGCTAGACTTCAGCTTCCAGAGCAGACTCCTTAAAATAAAGGGAATAAGACTTCTTACATAAGTAGCATCCTGCTAATCTAGCCAATACCAATGGAAATAAAGCAGACAAGCCATTTTATTTCCAAAGACTTGTCATAACCAAGTAATCAATGGCAATGTACCAGTTGCTATTCAGCACTAGAGAAAAATAAACACAGAAAAATGAGACCATAATTTTCACCTGCGATAGCCAAAGACAGGTACATGGGACTGACTTTGAAGCATGAAAATACATCAGAAAGGAGTCTTACAGGAAGAGGAGATGAAAAAAGAAAATGTAAATAATTACATTAAGAACACAATATTCACCTTAAGAAAGAAGAGGTAAGCAAGTAAAGTGAAAAATATTCATAATTATCAAAGGAAGCGGTGTTTTTCCACAGTTACATCTTGTGTATAACATACTCTCAGCTCTTGTCACTGTAGTTGCCATGGCAAAACAACATTGCAAAATCAATGCCATTTTATGGAATTTTTATTGCACCAGCCCTAACCTTGTTGGGTTCAGAATATTAGTAAGTAGTAACACTGATAACACCTGTGCAGGGTTGCAACATACTATTTTGTTCACACTTTAAAGCAGCAATTTACAATAGTTGAACTGCTCCCACACCACTCTCTCATGCTGACGTGAGCTAATTTGCTTTACCATTGTTTCCCACTGCCTTGCACTTGCTCAACCTACCCACCCTCTGGGTCCTGGACCGACATCCTAGGCAGCAAAATAATGCATTCCTTCTGCTCCTGCTTTGCTTGCATTGCAGTGGGCAGGCATAAATTTTAAAGGCAGCTGACCTAGAACTGACACCCTCCCCTCCCTCCCCCTCGTTTTAAGCTACACTGCAGCATAGTGGACATGCTGCTGAGCATTGTAAACACCAGCAACTGCACCCTCCCTGGGAGGCTCTTCCAAGAGAGAGCAGGAACCAGCTGTGCTGGCACCTTTGGCAGTGACCCTCACAGCACAACGTGAACTTCGGGACATGCGACATGGGTAGCAGCTGCACAGTGACGGGCAATGGCAAAACTTCAGGGTGACAACGGCCACTTTAAAGGAAATGTGCTAAGTGTTTTTAAACTAAAATATGACAATACTCCTCCTACCCAAGGAAGCATGCTGACAGTATCATTAAAAAAGCTGCTTCTCCCAAGTCCAGCTCTTTGGAGCACTCCAGGAAGCAACTACACTGCCACATCATAAATCTTTTCAGTCCAGAGTTGGTAATTTATACAGCTGCTGCTAGAAATTTCAGATCACTGAGGGATATACAGGGAGGTATAGAGGATGTAGGTTGTTTAAATTAACATTCTTCAGCATGATGAAAGGTCTGGTTAATCACTATGAAACACACTCAGGAGTATTAGTATCAGGCAATCCATGAAGGCACATTATTCTACTGTTTGGAGACTCAGGCCTTTCAGTCAGAACAACTGAACAATAAAGAGCAATAAAGCCATGAATATACTTCTAATTTCTGCTGACACTCCATTTTTGATTTCTGCACTCCAAAGAAGATCTCCACTTATAAAAAAAATTTTATTAGTTTACACTTGACCAAAGCTACTGTGGAAATGAAATACCATATTCTGAAATGCAGGTGAGGTGGAAGAGCCCAATGTTTCCCAGCATCTGTTGTACTTTGTACTCAATGTAGGAATCACAAAGAGGTGCAGAATGGACAGCAAAAAGGCATCTGAAGTTTAGGGTCAGCTGAATGAAATGACCCTGCAGGTTCATCCTGAAGTCAAAATAACTTGTGAAGTCAAAATCACTTGCATTGTGCTTATATGTTGAATTCCAAGATGAATGCATGAAATTAGTACATTATAAACCCCCATTTGATTCTGTTTGAAATTTGAGTAAGCTTTTGGGTACTACACATGCCATCTTGTATGCTCCTTACACTACTTGTGTGATGACTTTTCACAGCACCTATTCCTTCTGAGATGACTCACCCATTAGAGGATGATCCAGTTTGACAGCTTGGGCACATGGGTGAACAGAAGAATGGGAGCACCTTTGCTTTGACACAGTGCTAGCGGCAGTTCCAAAAATACTCTTTTCCACTTGCTATGCAGATACCCTTCCAAGGACTGTGTAAGTGCCGGACTTTCAAAGGGTTCTTGCAACAGACTTAGAGGTCAGAACTCAACAAACATTATGGAATAGGAATATTCATCATTGCCTACAACCATTAGAGCAAGGAGACATCCAGATACAGTGACCCGGAGGAGTTAAAGGCCTGTGGAGGCTCAAGAAAAAGGTTGCATGGGCAACAGAATGTTGCGTGGACAGTATTCACAAGACAGCCTAACCTCACCAGCTTGCATAGGAACAAAACTATCCATTCATCTAAAAACATTAACTGGCTTGGTCAGCAAAAGCATCTCTCAAGACTTTTTAAACCAGATCTTGTCATAAAAATCCAACCTTAACAAAATATCAGTTCTTCATTCAAATTCCAAGACAGCAATATGCAGGAGTTTGCAGAACAAAATGCAAAATAGAGGTTGATATTATGGGCTAACATACATTAATGAAATTAAACAGCTGTGAAGGTGTACTTCTGCTCCAGACCTAGTTATTTAGACCTTAGTTCCTTTGCTAATAGGGATTTTTAAAAGTCATCATTATTTTACACTTTCTGGAAGCTCAAGAACAGCATAAGAAGCAGCACTATGCTGGCCATGAGTTTGCAGCAGCAGAGCTTTTTAAAATCAGCTTAGAACACCAAAAGGTAACTTCACAGAGAAGCACAGTCAAAAAACACATCCATGTTCAAGTTTAATCACAGGTACGATGTAAGGACTTTTCATCTTCTATCAATATTTTCCACTAGCACAGTAGAATGTAGTTTTTACCATCTTTCCAAGCATTCAGAGACCACCCAGGACCAAAAGACATCTCTGCAATTTAAAGTACAACAGTTCGTCAAGACAGCATGTAGGGATGAACCAGCTACGTCTGGCCAGTTGACTGCACATTTTTTTTCTCCTCTTTTCGATTCTGAAAGATTGCCAAATATAAATAGCTCAAAAAAAAAAAAAAAAGAAAAAAGAAAAAAGAGATGCCATCAACAAAGTGCATTAGGCAATGGATGTGAAACATCAGAATAACACAGGAGACAATAATACTTCCAAACAAAGAAGCTTGGCAAGCAGCAGAGTACTCAGCCTAATATTAATGTTCCTTTAAAACACCAGTATACTAGCAGCAGACAAGTGTCTAATAGTCTACTCAGCATGGAACAGCAGTAAAACAGAAGAAAACTGTCTCCAACAGAAAAGAAAATTAGACTTATTATAGCTATGCATTTCAGTTATCACAAGGTCTTAGGTAGCATTTTTGACATATAGATTTCAGTGTCTTGCATAAGAGGTCAGTGGCTCTTTGTATGGAGCTCTCAGTACCTAGAGAAAAAGGTGCATGTCTTCCACCAGTTAACACAGCAAAGCTGTAAGTAAAACCCAAGTGTTGCGTGCCAGTTCAATATGGCAGTTAATACACAAAACTAGCAGGCCGCACCCCCTTTCTGAACTTAAAGCAACACCTCAGTCCTCATGGTGAAAATGTTTCCAAGCACAGTGGTTTGCTCCTACTCTTCTGCCTCATTTCAGGACAACTCTATTATTCACATTTAAACCAAAGAATTTGCTTTCACCCACTTTCCTTGTCTTATACATACATTATTCAGGTGCAGGTTCATCTTGCTGACCGTATCCAAAAAGCATGATGCTATCCCACTGACTGGAAAGGAAGACTGGATCTCTTCCCGTTTCAGTCATCTCAAAGAATGAGCCAAGGCCATATAATTTCACGGTCCGTAAAAGTGACTCCCTCACTTATCACAAAAGTCTTTTTAGATTCAATCAAGTTTTGTTTGATGTTTCAGTACCTTGGATGAAAGCAACTGATGAAATATCCCACTTTACAACAATATGTGTAAAGTATCTACAGGATAAAAGCAAGAACACCAGATTGCATAATTTCCACACCTCCAGAGGCAATTTTCCATTCCATACCTTTAACTGTAGTTCAAATGGAGCATATAAGATATTCAGATTTAAAATAAAGTAGCAATCTCATTTCAAAAGACTGGGAAAAACTCCAGAGCAAACCACAACTCGGCACAGTCCAGTCCATGTTCAGGAACCTTTTCTCCACAACTTTCTGATATTCTTCCCTAATTGATCAAGTGGATCACTTCAGTTTATGAAAAGTGATTTCAGGCTAATCTGAAATTGAGATGGAGAATATTTAATCCCGTAAGACTTCAAGCAGTCATTAAAGGACCTACATTGAAGAAAGGCACAGAGAGCTTTAACAGCATCTGTATTTTAAATTCCCTCCTCCATTCTCCAAAATCTGTCATGGTCCTAGTTAGAAGTTAAACTGAGTGAACTTCCTGAACATCGAGCTATGGCATGAGGCTATTTACAGCCTTGTCTTATAGTTTTGTACCTTTTTCATATAAAAACAAAGTTAAGCAAACTCCTTAACAACTTGTTACAGAGCAACAGGTGCTACAGAAACAATGTTGTCAGCACAACAGTAATAATGTGCGTGATTATAGCAAGGCTTTTGAGAAGTGCACCTCACAAGTAGTTTTATGAAAGGTTTCATTTCAAAGCTGACAGTGAACACTTGAGGTTACTCCATTCACCTCTTGGCTTCTGTAGACAGTATACTCTACAGTTCTCATTCAAAAGAGACAAAAGTGAACAGGGCACTTCCAAAGTGCATTACAATAATTTCATTAAAGACTAAAAAGTGAATTTTATACTTCAGCACTGAGCAAACAAGCCAGAACTCTGACTACAAAAGTGATAAAGAATGTATTTCATCCCAATTTTTCCAACTGTGCGTCTAAACAAACACAAAATGGATTGTTCTGGATATCAGGAATGCAAATACTGTAAAATATACTATTCACTCACAATATACCTGCATCTAAGTAATTTTCACCTGCACAAAAGGAAGCATTGCCAGCTACTACTTCTCTGAACTGACTACAGACATTTCCATGTACCCATCCCCATCTATTCATAATGCCACAGGGTAAACAAATACTGCAGTGTTTACTTAACAGAGTAAATGAGCACATCTGAGCAACAACACTGATAATGTTAATGCTACAACCAATTCCTTTTCAAAAAAAGCAATACAAAAAAAATTTGCACTTCACTTCCTAACAGATCAGGTGAAGAAAAATTAGAAAAAAAACTACTTGCCACCTCAACTAACTTTCCTGAAAGAAAGAACACAGTTCCAATGTGAACCATTCCTATACTCTAACAAGCATACAGAGAACCACTGAATCAGGTTTTTGTGACTTTGCTTTAAGTCATTTCAGGACTGATGATACAATGCAAATTATTTCCAAACCAACAAATTTATCTTTGTGAGTCAGACTCCAGCAAGAGTCATCCCTGTCTTTTGTTAGAAAACAAAGAATAAAAGGAATAGAGTAAGCTATACTTTTATCTCAGGCATAGCCATAAACCCTGAATGCAGTCACTGGAATAGGAGCATTCTCTTGAATTCCAGCCCATGAGATGCCTGTTGAAACTTAGCAGCTTTTTGCACAGTACATACTATTTCTTTGCACAGGGTTTTGCAGTGCACTAGACAAAGTTACGCTCATATTCACATGCATTCAGTGAGGCATTACTTTAAAAAAAAGTCTTTGAATAGAGGCTCCAGGCACAGGGCCCAATGTGCAAGGCCCATATCAATATAAAACATAATCCAAACTACAAAGAATTCACAATACAATTAAACACAGGCAGGCAGCATGTAGGAATTCATAAAGCTGCTACAGGCAGTTTCTCTCTTGAGCACAGCCTGCTCAAGCATAGCAAATTTGGCTGTTTACAGGCTAAGTTTGCAATTATAAGAGCACTTTTAATAGTAGCAATGTAATTTTAATCAACCTCTCTCCCCATTACTCATACCTGCTCCTATGTTGCCCTTGACTTCTCCTGGAACAACCATTTTTCTGGCTACATAATCAAATAGATTGGGAAACAGACTCAGGGAGGGAGAAGCAGCCTCACAGAAAAAGAAAGGGTAGTTTTTAACCCAGACCAGATCCTCAGTGCTTCTTAGCAAAAGCTTCCACCAAAAAATATGACAGCACAAAAGTGACACAAAAAGCACATGCAAAGGAAAGCATGTGGAATAACAGAAATGTTAGTGAAACTACAACATCAGCCTAAGTAGGTATCACAGGTGGAGTGGAGATAATGGTTGGTGTTCACTGCTCTACCCTGGCACAGTTAAAGGGGCAGTCTGAGTACCACTGGTCCGAGCTAATAAGGTGATTCATAGAGTTTACTTACACCTATATTTGTCCTCCTTGTGACATCTGTGCCTCTCTAGAGGTGAATGCCAGAGTTTCCTTTGGGTTGCATAGACTTTACAAACAGTTTGTAATAGATTTGTGTGCTACCTCAGGATTTTGAAGTTAAATATTGCTGAAATTCAATTCCTCAGTCTCTCATTCAGAACCAAGATAACACTTAAAGACACTTAAATCTGTGCATCTCTAAACTGTGTATTCATCTCACATTAGTCCATTCACAAACTACTTACAGGTGTTTCAACCTCTTCAGTGATAAATTGCTGCAAGTAGCCATCATAAGCAGACAGAACAAAAATAACAAAATATATGCAGAAATAAAAAAATTATATTTATTGGCAGACACATTGAAAGCATTTTGCTATGCGAATTCAGTAAAAATAGACAAAAAAATCCCTATTAAATATTTCCATGTCAATGGTCAGCATTAAACACTGAAACCAAAGACAAGTAAAGAAAAGAAACACCTGAGCTATTCTGTTCTCATCTGAGTTATTCTGCTGTCTCTCATCAGTGTAAACATATGTATTTAATTTTTAACTTTCTGGATTTCAACTAAGTATCATATACATAGAAAAAATTCTTAACTGCTATGTCACTGGCGACCTTGCAAAACTTTTGGCAAATTGAATGTGACAACAGGCTAGAGAAACTAAAACTATTAAAGGTACCCTTTAAAAGGAACTGCTTAAAAAAGAAATACAATCAGGTTTACAAAACTAACTACTTGTTTTGTTAATTCATTTCCTTTGTTCTAATAATCTCATAATTTTGAGGAGCAGAAGGTTTTCACCATTTAGGGTGCATCTGCCCTTTACATGCAGCACTGAGCCTGAGCACTGGGTGAGGTCCATGGGCAAGCACATCAGACTTGCTCCCTAGCACTGTGCAACAATGCAGAGTGTAACAACTCAGCTTTCAATGCAGCTTTGAAGCACAGACCAGCTTCCTTTCAAGTACTCAGAAAGGCCTACCAAAACTGCTGTTTGAAGTTAACAATCCATAAACTGCAGTAGAGAAAAAATAACCGAATCTGCCATTTCTTGAATTTAATATGTACTTGGGCAACGAGAAAGTGATAAAAACACTGTCCCTGTGTGTGCCACACGCTGTGACTTCAGGAAAGAAAACCAGACTAGTGAAGAGCTGCAGTGAGGGAAACAAGTATTTCTTCCTTTCCAGCTACCCAGACTTGGAGAAGCAGCTTTAAGTTTCAGACACTCATTAGCCTGAAGTGAATATGAGTGTTGGGTTATTTGTAAAAAGTATGCTGTGCCACTGAAGATGACAACACCCCATCTATTCATACTTGCCTCTATAGTACAGCTCTACTATCCATATTTTACAAGTCGTCCTTGATCCACTTCAGACAAAACAAAGCAGTTTGTCTTAACCCATAACTGATAGCTAAACATCTTATTTCAGCTGAGGCAGACTAGGGAGTTCACATCAGCCTTCACCAGGAAAATTATGGGGTAGCAGCCTCTGACAGCCATGCTGAGGCAGAGTCATCAGGCAGAGAGAGATGCCACATAAAGTCTGCCAAATTAAATCCAGAATACGACAAACATGATTTCACAAGCAGCTAATGAAGATTCAGAAAGGGATCCTGGCTCATTTCCACCTCCTGTCCTTGAACGTGGCACAGAGGTGACATCCTCCCACTTCCGTCACCCCACACATGCCTCCTGTGCTCATCCCATGCACTGCATGTGCCTCTGCCTCACTCTGCATCTGCCCACACCTCCAGAAATCTGTGTGTTAGGCAACCAGATAGGGGCAGGCCAGAGGGAGAGATAAGACAAGCATTAAACAAGACACACTGGGCAGAAGTAGGTTCAAGAGGAAGAGCAGAAGTCCACAGCAGGGGAAAAAAAAAGATTCCCAGTTTATTGCAGCAGAAACAAAGCCAGGAAGGGCACAACGAGGCAAGGGCTGCATGCTCAGCAAAAGCCAACAAGTCATGTCAGGATACAGAAACGTTCCTGGTTATTTCTTTTCCAGGTATGCAACTCATTGATAGATATTTCAGAGTATTCAGGGAGCTTCATAACTAGTTAAATCCTATTTGGCATTATTAACTTGACTAATGTTGTGGCATCTTTCCCAACACATTCCATGAATATTGCTTCCTGTACCAGAACCTGTCTTGCTCTACCAATAAATGCTTAATGGAAATATCACATATTATATTGAAATACCATAAAATTGTGTTATTCCCCACATATGCAACAGAGGTGCTGCCTAGCAAGAACTTCATAGAATCATAGAATGGCTGGGGTTGGAAGGGACCTTAAAGATCACCTACTTCCAATCCCCCTGGCATGGGCAGGGACACCTTTCACTGGACCAGGTTGCTCAGAGCTCCATCCAACCTGGTCTTGAACACTTTCAGGGACAAGGCAACCACAGCTTCTCTGGGCAACCTGTTCCAGTGTCTCACTCTAAGCCTATGTTTGTCCAGGTTTTCAAATCCTAGGTCTTTGTACATTTTGTTCAGGCACACATGTGAGTACAAGTGCTCCCATTCCTCATGGAAGTATTTTCAGGGTATGTCCACACTGCATAATGCCATGTCAATACACCATAATTCTACCTCTACCTGAGGCAGCTCCAAGGCAGCCTGAATGCTTCCCGGGCAGCACCCCAAGTGTTGAGCAGCAGAATAAATCAGGCAGCATGCTGTTCCCAGGCTGCTCCCAACAACCAGAAAAACTTGTTCAAACTTCTCCCACATGGCAGTGTTCAGTACAGATGTACACATGGGTCTGGGAAGAACTAAATTACAATGAAGTAAGGAAGAGAGTATCCATACATGGCTGCAAGTTTTCTAGTTTGTCTCTACATCTTTAATTAACATACCTTGATTTCCTATACAAGTTTAAAAAAAAAACCAAAAACCAGTAAGAGCTGGTTTGCAGCCTTACTATGATATTCCAAATATCCCACTATTCTGTCTTGGTGACAGCAAGGCCCAGGACATAAGCAAAGTTTCAACTCCGAACATATTTACAAATTAAGTATCCACATACTTGACATTCTGTAACAATATACATGACATCTACAGTTGCAAAGGACAAGTCTAAGAGGCAGCTCCAGTGCAGCCCCATCAACTCCTGGAGACGGCACTGACCTGCTTCCTCTTCCTTGGCTCTTGGCTCCACTGACAATTTGGCCAGTCCTTAAGGACGGACCTGCTACACATGGCATCAAAGGTGACTTGCCTCCAAAGAGGAGGAAAGCAGCAAGCCAAACAACTTGCCAGACAACACCTGGCTAGACATTACCCCTCTAGCCCTACATTTTAATATCACCATCATAAGCACATGGGCCACACCTCTTCCCTGACAGTCGCCAACTTTCACCCTTGCAGAGAAAGAAACCTTCGTTTCTTGATGCCTGGGACCACTCTTCTCTCTGGGAGCAAGAGGTGTGGGAGGAGAAAAGCATTTTTCAGCAAAAAGGGGGGGGCCATACACATGCAGCAATGTGACTTGTTCTTCACGACAAGAAGGTCAGCTCAGTGCATGCGAGGCATAGCCAGAGGGCTTTGAGAGACAGGCATCGGGAGGTGCGGGACACAGCCAGACGGTTTGGAGGAACAGGTACTACGTAACGCCAGACACAGTCAAAGGGTTTAGGGGAACAGACACAGTGCGGTGCAGCGTACAGACAGAAAGCTTGGAGACTAGGCACCGCAGCGTGTGAGGTACACTCAGTAGGGTTGGAAGAGGAACCACCGCATGGCACTGTTTGGAGTTCGGCACAAGAGGGTACAGATGGGGAGAGGAACCACGGAGGCAGGTGCAGCCAGACGACTGCACGAAGGTGGGCAGGGAAAAAGCTCAACGCGGCACAGCCAGGGGCTTGCGGAAGAGACAAGGGGTTCGCGGGCGCAACCATGGAGTTTGAAAGGAAGCTGGGCAGGAGGCAGCCCGAGCCGCATCCCATCCCGCCCAGCCCTGCACGACCCAGCGCGGGACAGACCCTGCGGAAGAACGCCGAAGGCTCCTCTTCCCAAGATCTCTGCCGGCGCTCCGGTTTCCCGCTCCCGCCGGATCCACTCACGCGGCAGCAGCACAGCCCCACCTGTCCCCGCACTGCCGGGCGGCAACTGCGCGGCGGCTCTGCGCGGCTGGAAGGAGGGCGCGGGCGGGGGCGGACCGGATCCCTCCGCTCCGCCCTCCGNNNNCCCCAGATCGCCCCGCACCGCCCTCCGCACCACTCCGGACCGCCCCGCCTTGCCCCCGCTCCGCCCCGGGTCGCTCCGCACCGCCTCCCGCACCGCCCAGCACTGCCCCCGGCACCGCCCCACACATCTCTCGCGACCGGGGGTCAAGGCTAAGAGTTACAGACCTTCGTGAGCAAGTCCAGAGGAGGCCCCAAGGGACATCCGGGGATCGAGTGAAAGGTGTCCCTGCCCATGGAAGGGTGGGTGGAACTAGATGCTCTGCAAGGTCGCTTCCAAGCTAAACTGTTCTGTGGTCCTATGACGAGGGAAAAGCAACTGGTTTTCTACCTGCTATGATACCCACTGCTGTGGTGTTCAGGGGTTCTCCAGATGCACCTGGATCTCGATCTCACTTGCATTTTCTGCCAGCATGGAGGGCAATTTGCAACATGGCTTCTTGATGCTGCTTTGGGATCCCTGGCAACAGAAGGTTGCTCAAGGCAACACCAGGAAAATGTAATAATTCCTTGTTTTGAAAACAAAACACAACTGGTTAGCTCTGGCTCGCTGCTTTAGAGAACTCTCCCACCCCAAAAAGATGCAGTATTCCTCTCATAGAAGATGTTTAGGATGATGGTAACAGTTCCCAATGACTCCCATCTGGAGAAGTATGGGGAACAAAGAAAGGTAATGGCGAATTCCTAGTGTGTAACAGGTGCTCCATTTTAGTTGGTCTATCACTTAGGTCCCTAAAAGTCTAGAAGTTAGAGCTTTTTGATATGGTTGGCATGGACGTGATCACATGAATAAGAAGACTCAGCAAAAAAGAGTAGGGAGAGGATATGAAGGCAAATTGATGAAAAGAGGCAAACTCATTTGATGATGTACAGAAATGCAAAAGATGAATGGTCTGTAAACTAATGCTGTGAAATGAATGCAGAGTCAATGGCAATGAGGAGGTGCATAAGGAATCTCTGAGCTGGAGGACAGCAAGGAGCTCAAAGCTCAAAGCTAAAGTTTGAGGTAACAAGAGGCAGAACCAGCACTGAAAGCTTGTTAAGACTGTAGAAACATTATGAGAAGCTGAGGAACAGATGGTGGGATGTGGAACATAGAGCTTGCAACAGAGATCCTGCAGAAGCACCATATCACAGAGTGATTGATTAGGTGGGGATTAGGAGGAGGACCTTGATCTTTAGGATTTGCTTCATGTTTCTATTGGAATTGTTATGATTATGACAGGTGAAGAAACCCCTGGGCTTTTGAAAGCGGATCTTAATAAGATCATTTGATTTGGCCAAAAGGGATGTGTCAAAATATGATAAACCATTGAGCAATACTGTATGTCTCACCTAGGAGGGGAAAATCACAAACCAAAATTAAGACATCCCCTTTTCCCTTCAGCTTTTGAGAAGTTAGAACCTGTTCTTTTATTTCCTGGTTCAAA
>VZRN01006754.1:713673-763472 GCA_013397935.1 Dasyornis broadbenti | reverse complement strand
TTTTTTTTTTTTTTTTTTTTTTTTTTTTTTTTTATAATATTGCATGAGGAAACTACAAACAAACCTTAGGAACCATCATATCCTGCTCAGACAGAGTCCTTGGGAGCCTTAAGAATATTAAGTCTTGACTTTGTCCAGAGGGATGTGGCTTAGCCAGCAACTAATATTCATCTGTGTTGCAAAATCTATTTTGCCATGCCTGATAGGGCTGCCTTGGCTAAGACAAAATGTGACACTGGAGTGCAAAGCAATGAAAAGTAGGTTACCTACAGGCTTCAAAATACAAGGCTGTTGTCATTAATGGGGAAAAAAAAAAGTCAGCCAGAAAAAAATAACCACGTGCAAGTTAACAGGTCTAATACATTTGATGCTGACAGATCCATAGCTTTGCTTTCTTTGGAGCCCATAAAGAGAGTAAGAGTCCTTGCTTTCCCTGCGCTTTAGGAGCAAAGGGAATTTGAACTATCAAGCAACTCTGTGAGGGTTGGGAGAGGACAGAAATAATGGTTGACCTGTTCAGGGCAGGTAAATGATTAACACGCATCAGGGAAAAGGCAGCATGAAGGAGACAGCTGTGCCCTACACACACAAAGAAAACAGAGACACACAGCAAGTCAGAGACATTTATGTTGTAAAAGAGGAAGCTAGCAGCAGACAGGTTTTCTCAGTTCTTTGCAAGTGAAAGCTGCACATGGTATTTACTGTAAATTTAAGTAATCTTTTGAGTTCCCTACATTCCACCATCCAAGAACAGGACAAGAGATAAAAAACCATAAACTCTGGAGATGGCTCACCAGACTTTACAAGACGCTGAAGACAACTACTGGTGTATGATGAATGAAGAACTGTGCTTGCTGTGAACAGTGATGGCCAACGCTTTTCCTTATTTTGTTGCCTTACTAGAATCCAGGCAGCACATATGCTTTAAGAGCCTTTTAGAGATAAGTAGTCTCTAGGACTGGATTTAAAGCCTTGAATAGCTGATCAGCAAGAGAACCACAGGAACTACTCCCTAGTCCAGCAACAGTGTTGGGTGCTTTTGCTGACACAGTAAAAGGTAGTCATCCCAAGAACACCAACAAATATCTGCACACCAGTCTTGGAGAGATTCAAATGTAACCCAAATCCTGTGTGCAAGCTTTGCTTTTCTGAAGAACCTCTGGTTTTGCTGTGCACTTGTACTGGTGCTCTGAGTCACAACTGCCAAACCTGTCCCAGGCAGGTTCTGCTGCAAGTGGCCAGTATCCCACAGCTGTCACAGCACAGTGCTTGGCAGCTGGACTGGCAACAAAAGGGCCCTCTATATCCCTTCTCATTTTCCAGTTGGAGTACTTCCAGACTTTGCTTACTGTTTATTGCAGAAAATACTGCTTTTTCTCCTAACCTTCTGAGCCAGAACAGCACCTTTTGTGTAGCTGAGGTTTTGTGATCATTTTTCTGCCTAGGTCTGTTCCAGAACACCATGGATGGACCCTCATGTAATGCTGTCAGTGACCTTCCAGGAGCAGTTTCCACATGACAGAGGAGTTCTTCCTCAGACATGTATCACAATTTTTGCCGTGGGACAGGGTGAGAAGATGACTCAGCCATGTTCACCTCTGTCTGGATGAGCTGAGTTTTGCAAGAAGGTTCCCCCCTCCTGGGAAAATACATTGCTGGTAACTATACGGAAGTGAGTAGTCACTGCTGGTTTTGTGTGGCTTCTTTGCACCACAAGAACACCACAAGGTACTCCAGTATTGTCAAATCAGTCTGTTCCAATAGTTACATGTGGAGATACAGGTCAGTTTTGACAATTTGAACAATCGTGAATGTGATAAATTCTTGCAAATGTGACAAAGCTGTTCAGACAGAGAACTTTACATGTAAACCCACCTATCTCAAGTAACAGTATTAAAACCATTTGGTCCCTAGAAAATTATTTTGCTGTCATGCATCTGAGACTGGTGCTAGGCAGGAGTGAAGGAAGAAGGTGCCCCAAAAGTAGGGTGAAAAATAGCTATTGCAAAAGTAGAAGAAATAATCTTAAGGGTATGAAAAATGTCATTAAAGGGTATGTTTAATAGAAGCAGTGTCATGATGTCATACAGATATAATATACATATGTGATATATATACATATTCTACTACATATGTATATATTTTCATTTCTGTATAATAGATATAGTACAACACATATAGAATATAATGTTTGACATTACATATACATGGCAATGTTTGTTTACAAATAAACTTAGAATACATACACATGCATTATATAAAGAATTTTTTTGTACACACACTGTGCTTCTCAAATGAAAACTGGTAGTGACTCACCTCTTCAGAGTGTATTGCTTGAATGCAGGCTGATTGCAACTCAATCTATACCAGGAAGGAAAATTAAATCACGCACAAAAAGTGTATTGCAGTCAGCCAAAGAAGACTGAACATAATGAGAGAACTGAAGCCAGCACACCTGACCAGCCTGTTTCCAAAAATCATAACCTTGCATCAGCAGATTTTTCATGTAGTCTGTCCCATATCTGGAAACAATATAAGAAAAAAAAGAGCTGGACAGTGGCCATTCTAGAGCCCACATCTTACAGCTTTTCACAGCTGAGAATTCTAATTCAGATGCTATCTACCATTTTGGACCTTTCATAAGTCAAATTTAGCTATATGTGTTACTGACAGTGATGGGAGCAAATGTTTTATCGTGTAGGAACTCATATAGACAAAACTAAAGGAAGTAGCAATCTTTTTAGGATGCGGGAGGGTTGTGGGGTGTGTTTATTGTACCTGGGCCAGAACAGTATGCTAAACCACAGCCTTATCCATGAGCTGGGTGCATAAACATGTCTGGAAACATAAGTTCATTTTAGAGAGTAGGAACTCCTCGACTCCAAAAGGATTCTAACATACATCATTAAAAAAAAAAACCCAAAAAACACAAAAGGCAAAGGTCAACAAAGAAGTGAATGCTAACTTTGCAGAACACCTGCACTGTATTGGATAGGCTACAGGTGGCCAAGCTTGCAGGTGCGTGCCATGATTCAAACCACCAGAAGGGCACAGAGCTCCAGGAACAACTGGAGTAATAAGCCACTAGTACATGTTACACAGCCTCTGAATCAGAATAATCAACTGGGATTTTTACCTGATTAAAAGTTTGTTTTGTGCTTGTAGAAACAAGTGAGTTAATGACGTAAACAAAGATAAACCAGTATAGCCTATGGAAACTCTTTGGTGCTAGTGAAGATGTAGCTGTCTGTTACCACCACATGCCATGTGCTGCACAACATCTGCAATGATAAGAAAAAATAACATCTTAGGTGTAGGCTTGAGTAGCTGCTGGTTTGCACTTAGAACACAAAAGAGACAGACTCTGTATCCAAGCAGCATGTGATGACACAGAGATGTATCAATAGCTCTCTCTCTCATATCATTTTCCTATTTCCTCACTAGTGAATCACCACAATCTAGGAATTTATGGGCTGCCATGTTCCTTGAACCAGAGGGACTGGGTTGCTTGTCAAAGAGTTCTCTCTGCGCTATGTTCAGTGTCCATACAAAAGCTTCAACTAATTTTTCCAGATTCCAGACATTTTGCTATGAGAATGCATTACAAAGATGGGACACCCGAGCTAAGGAGTGAGAGCTGACCTTCAAATCAAAGCCCTTGAGTTATTTCATTTGTTTCATACTCAGACCGCAAAGGTTCAGGAGATAACTTGTAAGGCAACTGAGTATCACAGAAAGAAACAGAAATATTCAAAATTTCTGAGGAAGCCATTGAAAGCTCAGCTCTCCTTATCCAGAAGCCACCCATCTACTTTTTTCTCCTGTCTCCTCTCATATTTCTTAGGCCAGTGTACACAAGGACTCCCATAAAGGCTACTAAATTGCATAACCTTGCTAACTGTGAAGCAATTTCTCTTCCCTTTCTCTGCCAATCTCTGCAATACGAAGAAAAACAGAAGACCAGAAAAGGGAGCTTTGCAATTAATTATAACAAATCCACAGTCCGTTCTGCCTTGACAGATATGACATTATTCAAAGAATGTAAAACTACGGTTTTGCATTCATATCAAGAAGTTACTTTCTAAAATTGATTCTTGATCACATTATACATGCCTAATAATACATTGTGGAAACTTAATCCTTTAATGGATTTTCATTTACTTATTTATTTATTTTTATAAAAACATTCTGCAGTTGCGACTGGGAAAAAAGCAGGAAAATACAAATAAAGAAATAGATAATCAAGGCAAAGAGGTATTTAATACCACTTCTGTGAATATTTTTACAGTTATGCCTGGTTGGAGTTCCCCTCTGATTTCAAACAAATAAGGTTATATTTATTCCCATTATCCCCATGACAATCATGTCCCCTGTGCTTGGTAAACAGGCCAGAGACTAGGAAGTTACTTTGAAACTGAAGGTATAGCTACTAATGCTCAAGGAAACCATAGGGATATAGTTGTGTGGCCAACACACTCTTCAAGATACTCTGAGAAGGAGCCATAGAGAAGATGTATTTCAAATGGATTAAAATAAGTACTACTTCTTTCTTAATTATGGCTTCAATAAATTTAGAAGTTACCAACTTATTAAGTTGTAAGAACTTCCTAATTTAGATCAACTTTTAGAGAAGATGCTAAGAAGAATAGGCTGGCAATTTCAACAAATTTTGAATTGTGTGGCATGTAGTTTGTACTGTGTGGTCATAGCTGGGCTCCACACACAAACAAGTTGGTTTTGAAACCAAGCATCTTCATTGGCAATATGCCTGTGAGACAATTCCTGAAAAAGAAATTGCATAAGATAATTACTGATCAATCAAACAGAAATCTATATTACATTTCATAGCTAATGACACTTCTGTGGTCTCCCATACGTGTAATACTACTACAGATCAGGTTATTTTAAATTAGGCTTTTGAAATTAAGGAGAAAAAACAAATGGCAAAATAAAAACCAACCAAAAAACTCCGAACAAAACAAAAAACGTGTCCCAAAAAATCAGAACAAAATTCTTCACCCATGTACTTGTTTTTCTAGCAATTTTGCAAAAAGCTTAAAGGACATCGTCTTTTATGATGTAGAAATGTGGACACCCAATTGTTTTCCTTTATGAAAGAATGCACTGTATAGGTCTGCAGTTACACTGACAAACCTATTAGAGTCACACTGTCTTGCAGTGCATGTCCAAATGGCAGGTGTGCTGTGAAGTAACAGTGGCAGTCATGAAGAAAATGCTGGAAGAGTCAAGGATCTGTTCTAATCTGGAGAAAGAGAGAGCACTGTATGCCACCTCAGTGGAAAGGGCATCTATGCTTCTCTTTCAAGTGTAGAAGACACTGATCAGAACAGTTAAGGCAACTGACTGCATGGTAAGATCTTACAAGGACTAACATGCAGCATCTTAAAGGTATTTTTTTCTAGGTTTTTTCTAGATAACTTCTAAGTTACAGTGTTCAATCCCTTCAAATAATGAGGTGAAGCTATGCAGGAAGGACAGCAAATAGGGAAAATGTGTACAACGAAACTTTTGAAGTAAGCTATGAAACAATTTTGCATAGAAACAGTATCTTTACAGAAATCAGACTTGAATTTCTGAAGAGGGAGGCTGTCAACTTGATTTCTTTCCCCTATTATTTTTGAAAAACATTGTTTTTAAATAAAGAGGGTTCCACTGGACAATATACAAAATCATCTCAAAAGTTTCTTTCTAAAGAAATCCAAAATATTCAAAACCTTAAATGCTGGCTATATGCTTCACCATGAAGAAGAGGAATTTGCAGGGAGGAAAGGAGCTGAAGCTTTAGTTTCTGATTATAGACAGCAGAGTGGATTCCCATCTCAGTTATGTCAGTGAGAATTGGGAACAACTTCACTGGTTCAGATAATTTTCATAAGATTTGAAATTTTGCCAAAGATTTGGCATTATTGTATATTTTGATCCAGAAGGACAATGAAAATAATATTGATACACCTTCATCTTGCATAAGCATGAGAACAAGCACTAGGAGTTAAATGAATAACTTATTCTGGTGTCTCTTGATTTAATCACCTAACCCTGAAGCTGCAACAAATCACTTTTTTCCAGTACAAAGTGCAGCACTGAGTCTCTCCATTTGGTTATCCATCTGTCCAGCACAAAAGCCTGGGAAGAGTACAGCTCTGTTACTCAGCTGGTCCTCTCAGTACTCTGGACGGAGGACATGACAAAGATTTCACCTCACTGTGTTGTTACCGAAACAGCTACCCTGAAACTCACTTGAAGCTCTGCCCATGGTCTTCTTCCTCTTGGGCAACAAGCTCATGCCATGGAACTAGGCATCGATAATGTAGTCCTTCTTGCACCTTCTCTCTTTGGTGCATTTTAAACATTCTCCAGGGGGTAGCAGACAGTTTTAAGACTTCAACAAAGGGAATTTTCCAAAGGGAAAATAAAATTATTTGCTCAAATAGCAAAGATGTACTCAACATTCACTTACATAAAACTATTTCTAGCCTACTTCAAACAAAATATTCTGATCCAGTCTACACACTCCTGACCAGTTAGCACAGCTATGCATGCACCTTACTATCTTTTCCTCCATGGGGAAGAAGGCAGACAATGTTGGAGAAACTTTTATTCCTGCATTTCTTGTTGTATCCCTCTTTTCTTTTACCTTCACAGTCAAATCTGACATTTTCACAGGAAACAGCTGATCCACCACAATCAACACATGCCCTCCTATTGCAATTAAAGTTCTCCTTCTAAAGGATATGCATTTGCATTTTACTATCACAAGGGTTCACATAAACATACCTGAACTCTTTTTATTCTTCCCAGCTCAAGTGTCTGTAACCACAGCAACAGAAAACCTAGAGCAAGGAACTAAAGCCTTCCTCAAGGGTTGAGTAAATCCTCTTCAGCCTGCCTAGCCTGACAAAGCTGAGCTGCACTAAATTAGCACCATGTCAGGAGAAGAGGTGACAGGAGAGGAGCTGACCGCACGAGGTTATCAAACAGTTGTTTGGGCTGTTATTTGTCTGTGCATCAAATCTCTTTGGGGATTTTACTGGCCTGGCTTTATTATGGACTCAAGTAAAGAACCCTGCATAGCCCTTTGCAGGCCAGCACAGATTAATTTACATTGCCATATTATCCTTGATCTTCCAGACAGCCATGAGAATATCTTTTAAGCAGACACTACTAGCAGGCAGCACTGGAGCTGATAGAGATGTCACATGCTTACAGAGATGGGCTAAGTAGACTGATTTTTTACAAAGTGCTTGAAATTCCTTTATTCCATTCCACTCACCATAAATAGCACTTGGAACACTTCAGAACAATGAGTTTTACAGATAAAGATGTCTTTTTCATCTGTTTACATTAAGGAGGAAGAGTTACCAAACAATGAGGCTCCAGGCTTAAATATATGAATAGTTACCTGACTAAAAAAAGACATTCTGTCTTGGAGAATCTGGGTCCTAAATCCAGTGTTGAAGACAGAAACCCCACAAAACAAACTAGTGAAACATATAGTCTGAATTCAATGAACTAAAACGGGTTCTTCCAAAAAAAAGAGACCATTATCTTTCTATTCTAGCTGAACAAGTAAACTTGTCAGCAAAAGACTTAAAATGCAGCAGGGCAGACTTGTGCACACTTTTCTCAGGCAGGCTTGTATCATCTTTCACAGCTGCATCTGGGGACATGTTAGGCAACTGCATGAGGCACCATTATGCCTTACAGTGTGCTTCATTCTAGTGCTGTATTTATTTCTCTCCTCCTGCTCCTTCTTTACTGCTGTTAAATCTAAAGTCAAACGTGGAAGTGGGAATGTGGCTTCATATCGGATGGCTTCACTCTTAGGTGTAGGTGGCAGCTGAGAAGAAAATCATAGAGTGGTTTGAGTTGGAAGAGATTATAAAGATCATCTAGCTCTAACCCCCTGCCATGTCGAGGACACTTCTCACTAGACCAGGTCGCTCAGAGCTACATCCAACATGGCCTTAATGCTGCCAGGGATGGGGCATCCACAGCTTCTCTGGGCAACCTCTTCCAGTACCTCAGCAGCCTCAGACCAAAGAATTTCTTCTGTGGAAGTCCTTTTAAGGATGCTTGTTTTCATGCCTTCACCCATTTTGGGATGTCTTTACACTCAGAGTAGCCATAGGCAAAGCAATGGCCTATAAGAGCAGTTCAAGCACAGATTGGCTGAGATGAATGCAACTGTTTGCAATTGTTGAATCATATTTTAAAATCTCAACATTTCAAAAAAAAGCTGCACCTCCTTGATTGTCACCTCTGCATCAGTCTATGGCCTGTTATGGAATAATACATAGTCTGATGGTTTTCAAATGGAGAAATTTTGGGGGCTAAATCTTCAGGGAAGTTTGCAAATCCTACATTCATAGACTAGGTCTGCACCTGAGGTACTGCTTTCTCTGTGCGTGTGTCACTCACAAACTCATAAAACTATGATTCCTAGACAGAGCATAGGAAAAATACAGTATTTCTAGAAGTTAAAAATTTCTCTTAAATTGGATAGCAAAAAACTAATAACTGATGCTACTTGTCATTTCTGTATTTCTGACATGGCTTCTCAAGTATTTCTACAGAATACTTTGAAGCTTTCTCTTTAACCTTTTCCCTTTCTGACAACCACTGCTTCTGGTAGAGAGACTTACTGCAATTGAGGTAAGCCTTTATTATATTTGTTGTGCTCACCTTTTCTATTGAGAGATGCAGTAAGAGAACAAAATGGAAATTCTAAACTTAGATCAAGGTTTTCAGAGACATTTCAGACTCTTGAATGCAGCTAAAATGTCTCTTGGTAGATATAATGTAATTGTAAACAAAAAAAGGGACTAAATAACTTACTGTTGCTTTCTAGTCACTCTTCCCATTCTTAAGGCAGTTTGTCTCTTTGTCAGGTACTGAACGTGAGGAGAAGTTACCTCAAAGCAGTTTTGTTTTTTCTGGTGGCCATACTTGCATACCTGAAGCCATACAAGAATTGATGCTCTTTGTCAGGACATGCCCCCTAGTCCTCTGATCTAAGATTCTGAAAATTGCAGAGAATACTTAAGGAAGTCATCCTACACACACATAGAAGTTAATGTGACAACAACCACAACAAAAAACAGATTAAAAATAAATAAATGAGGAAAACCAACAACATTCCCTTTCTCCCACTCTCTTTTTATTTATTAGTTGGATTAGTTCTTGTTCTCAGGTATTTAGTCTTTGTCTCTGCTAAGAGATCCATAAGCTTCCAGATCACAAATTAATATACAATGACACGAATTAATTCTATTTTTAAGTCAAAAATTGAATAGCCACTTGAAATTTCAGTGACATTCCTAAATAATCCAAGAAAGTTCACAGTCCAGTCTAATTAAATCTAAACTGTAAAATGGTTTCTACCATGGTTTTAAGACGAGATCTAAATAAATATTTCAGTATCACTGAAAGAGGACTAATGCCATGTAGGAAACTTCTCACTGACATTGGAAACCGTTTTTCATCAACTTGTGTACAGGAAAGGTCAAAATATCTGTTGATCCAGGTAAATTCAGAAAAAGTTGTAAAGTTTTGAATAGTTGAGCCACACTTGGCCCCCAAATTCAACATGTGTAGATACCTTTTGGAAAACTCCTATCAATGCCAGGGCATTGAGATTTCTTGTCTGAAGACAAGATCTTGTGTGATCTAAAATACTAGTTTCAAAGCTTTGCTTTTCCAGCTGCACATGTGCATCATTGTATTGGGTTTGTGTGTCCAGGGTAGTGGGAGTGGCAGGCTACAGGAGTGGCTTCTGTGAGAACCTGCAAGGAGCTTCCCCCATGTCAGACAGATCCAATCCCAGCTGGCTTCAGGATGGATCCATTGCTGGCCATGGCCAAACCAAGAAGGAAAAGACAGTTGTGCATATTTTAATGCACTCAGAGAAGAGCAGAGTGAGAATATGTGAGAGGAACAGCCCTGCAGACACCCAGGTCAGTGCAGAAGAACAGGCAGGAGGTGCTCCAGGCACCAGAGCTGAGGTTCCCCTGCAGCCCATGGTGCAGACCATGGTGAGGCAGCTGTGCCCCTGAGCCCATGGAGGTCCCTGGGCATGCAGGGATCCACCTGCAGCCCATGGAGGAGACACACCGGAGCAGGTGGATGCCTGAGAGGAGGCTGTGAACCCCTGAGAGGCCTGTGCCTCTCAGGCAGGGTCCTGGCAAGGCATGCAGACCCATGGAGAAAGGAGCCCACACTGGAATAGGTTTCCTGGTAGGACTTGTGACCATGTGGGAACCCACATTGGAATAGGCCCTTCTTAAAGGACTACACCCTATGGAAAGATACACACACTGGAGCAGTTTGTGAAGAACTGTAGCCTGTGGGAAGAACTCATGCTAGAGACCTGTCTCCCTTGGGGGAAACTCCACAGTGGAGCAAGGGAAGGACTCCTCTCCCTGAGCAATGACAGAACAATATGTAATGAACTGACCATAACCACCCATTCCCTGTCTCCCTGTGCTGATACAGGGAAGGAGACAGACCTGGGAAGGAGGGAGGGGTGGGGCAACATGTTTTTAATTTTCTCATTATACTGTTCTGATCTTTTTAGTAATACAATCAATTAATATCCCCCAGTCCACTGTGTTTCATGATCTGAATGATCCCTTTCCAGTCCTTATCTCAAATGACAAGCCTTTTATTTTCTTTCCCCTGTCCAGTTGTGGAGGGGAGTGACAGAGCAGCTTTGGTGGGCACCTGACATCCAGCAGGGTCAAGCAAATAGAGTCATCCGTTCTAAAACGCTCTTTTTGTTTTATATCCCCTACCTGGGCCTGACTTCCTATATTCATTCCTTTCCCTCTGTGCACGGGCACTTATGCAACCCTTCTCTGTTCCACTCTAAAAGCGCACAAGCCACTCTCAGAAAACTCAGTAGAAAGCTTCATTAAAATCAAAATCTCTATTAAATTGTTCCACTAAAAGACAGGTCCTTACACCCTCTCACAGTTAGGGGCATTTGCGTCTCCCCCGATATTAAGTGGCATGACATTAGCTTTCTTTTGTGCCTTCATGTCAATCTGGTAAGTGTGAATAAACTATTGAAGCATTACAATAGGGGAGTTTTTCAATGTGGCAGGATGGAGTTAAGTGTCAGGGAAGTGTGTGCTTTTTCACAGACGCTTTACTGGTTAATCTTTAACAGTTAAAAGGTTTTTAGATTAGGGTCTCTAAGAAAACACCTTATTTTTTCCAACTGGCTACAAAGAAAGGTGGGAAGGAGAATAAGTAATATAAAAAGGGAAACGGATAAAGCAGAAAAAAAGAAAAGAAGTAACCAGAGCAGATGCAGTGGAAGAGTTTCCCTACAAATTCCTTCCATTATGCTGCATTTTAAGAATCTATCAAGACATAAGAGGATTTTCATTCATGGAGAGCAGAGAGGTAGTCCAGTTCTGCATCAGAGCTCACTTTCTTGTCACCTAAGGAGAGGCAAAGCAAATTTCAATCATTTTGAACTCTATCACCCAGTTGCCAAGTACACCCCTGTGCCCGACTGCACTGTCTTTAAATTAACAGCCCTGAGTGGTTCAAAAACTGCAGGCAGAAAGAGATGGCAGAGACATAAACAGGGCTGACCCTGATTTTGTCATCTCTGGTAACATCTTTGTCTCCCTGAATAGGTCACAGCTCTGAGTGGAATAATATTTGGTGGATTTGGAATAATACAGAACATCTACTTACTTGTTGATTTCTGCGGAGTCTAATTAAGGAAATCTTCTCTGTTTTGTGCAGCATGAGCTCAGATTTTGTAAGATCTGGCATAAATGTTACTTTCCTCAAAACACTTTTGACAATAGCTTTTAACAAAGCAAGGTGTTTCTGTCAAGGCACTGTAAAGCAATGCTACTTAGACATCCCCTTTATATCTTTACTAATTATCCCATCACAATTTATAATATTTGATAATACAATTTATAATATTTATAATCTGTGAATGCAATAAAATACTGTTTTGCTTTTCTGCTAATGTTAGATAAAGGTTTGCATCCTATATTAAATCATCCGTATGTTTAAAGTACCTCTGCTAATAGTATTGAGTGGTATGAGAACTGATACATTGAAGGGGTTAAAGGTTTAGGATAGGAAAGGGAGTGATGATACGATCATGCAAAAGAAGCAAGATCTAATGTTTGTCAGCTGTCCATTTTCTGGGTTAACAGTGGCCTCAGAGACCCATAACACTGGGATGACATGGGATGCTGCTGAAAGCACGATGCAGAAATATCTTATAAAGTGGTAAACTCTCAACTCTGCATGAAGCACAGCTTGCAACTCTGTACCATGGAAGCTTCTTTCTTGGACGTGGTGACAAGAGACAAGGCAATGAGAACATTTTAAGATAAATGAATTCAGTTTGGACTAGTGAAATGGCATTTAACAAATCATGAGATGAAAAGCAGAATGTTAATTTGGGTAAAAAAAGATCATGGAGAAGTGGCATCTATAAATGAGCATAAACAACAAAGCTGGCAGCTGGTTTATATTGCAAAAAATTATAAATCTGAGAAATACTTTATCATAGCAGTTAGTAGTAGTCGTGCTGATGATTTTCAAATATTTCTGTAATACTTTAGCTATAATTTTATTTAACTAAGTCTCTTTAGATAAAGTAGACAGTCATACAATATTCATATAATCACTATTGTATATGACTGCAAGATTTAAAAAAGCTGCAGGTGACTGGGGAAAATAGTAAACATAGATTGATAATAAAATAAAAATATAAAAAAATTAAATGCCAGGTTTTCAAGACAAACATTTTTGACTGAAATTAATGAATAAGTGCTCCAAGTGTGAAAACTAATGAGCTGCTAGTTCACAGAAAAATATTGCACTGGGTCCAAGTGAGTTAACAAGCAGCCAATGTTATTCCAGAAACTCCATGTATATGTTAACACAGGGTTATGAAAAAGCTAATGAAATCTCCCGCCCATTTTCCTTACTTTGTGGTACATTTCTGCTCTAACACAGTCAAATGGCTTTCAGACCAAAGTTCTCATGTTCTTCTGTTCAAAACACTGTTTGAACTACCAAACCTCTTTATGTACCTAAGCACATAACCAAATGGAAATCAAGAAGAAAGGGGAGGACAGGCCTAAGGACTGCCCAGAGAGCTTGGGTGATACTTCAAAAGCAAACAGATCTATCAATTTTAAGAAGAGCTTGATGAATTATATTGGATGAGTAAAGGCTTGAGGACTGTAGTGTACAGACAGGCCAGGACTATGTCCTGGTTTGGAAAGCTGTGTGGGCATGGCTGTGTGCAGCAGAGAAAGGAGATGCAAATTAACAGAAAAGATTATGAACAACCTGATGGGGAGAAGAGAGGAGGCAGGAGCTGGGGACCATGAAGAACCTGTATTTAATTTACTCTATATAAAGCAATAGAGGTAGAGGGGAGATGGAAGAGTATGCAAGGCGTTGCTTTCACAGCTCCCATGGTCTGGGCCTCATGGAGCAGGATTTTCACCTCCAGTTTTGGAAGATCAGGGCAACACAGAAGTGAGCACTAGCCTTGGTGATGCACCACTGTAGCATGGAGGATTATCAAACTTGTACACCCTGTGTATCTTGTGACACAAGTAGGGTTGTATCTTTTAATCTATAAACTAAAATGGCTCGTTTGTTTCATTTCACTATGTTCCCATTTTGTCTGGGATAATTTTCTCCATAGTATCTATCACAGTGCTATGTTTTGGATTTGCACTGGAAAGTGTTGATAATAACAGGATGTTTTGGCAGTTGCTGAGCAGTGCTCAGTTTCAAGGCCTTTTCTGTTCCTCACCTTACTCCACCAGCAAGGAGGCTGAGGGAGACAACCAGGAGTTGGGAGGAGACACAGCCAGGACAGCTGCCCACAACTGACCACAGGGATATTCCATCCCATATGGCATCATGCTTAGCATATAAAGTTGAGGGAAAGTGAAAGGTAGGGAGGGGCATTGGTCAGGGGTGAGCAATTGTTTTTATCTGCATCAGTCATTTTTCTGGAGTTTCATTTCTATCTCTTTGTGGTTTGGTGTTTTCTTTGTTTGGTTGTTCTTTTGTTATTGTGGGGTGTTTTTTGGTGTGTGTCGGTTTTTTTCCTTTTTCCTTTTCATTACAATTTATATTTTATTTCAATTATTAAATCATTCTTATCTCAACCCATCAGTTTTCTCACTTCTACCCTTCCATTGTCTACCCCTGCTTCCATCTTTCTGGGGTGGTGAGGAGTAAGCAACCAGTGATGTGGTGCTTAGTTTCTCTCTGAGATTAAGCCATGACAGTCTTATTTTTCTTGTGCCTGCCACACTTAGTGCTTGAGCAGTCTTATGAACTACTACCCTTTGACTTGCATCATTTTTCCTCTTTCTGGCAGGGAAAAAACTTTGCTGGCACAGTTTTCAAGGCCACTAGAATATATAATAACCTTTTTACTGATATGAGATTTACCATACCAGGAAGACCTTTTACCTGTTTCAGGCACACAAAGCAAGCCTCCTGAAGTAGTGAAATCTATAGTTCAACACAGGGCAATTCTGCTAGGCAGTAACATAACTCATATACCACAGGATTCTGCAATTATCACAGGTATCTACATTTAATATTGCAGCTCATTGCTGAGTGTTATTTAAATTACTTTGATATACTTATTAGTCAACCTAAACTTCAAGAGTTAACCAGAGTGGCAGAACAGGATGAAGCAGCTGTTTCAAACATTCCTTTAGGCCCTCAGGTATATTAGCTGTCTGCAAAACAATTAAGTGTTCTGGAAACTTTCTTTATAAATAATGATGAATAGTATTCAGATGTCAAAGTACCACGCAACTCTAGAGACTTCTTTTTTCTTGGGAAACAATTTGTGCTCTACCCTGAGAACATGCAATACATTCCAAGCACATGCCAAATGTGACCATTTCCCACAGATGTGTAGGAGAACTGCTCAGTCTAAGGCTCCTGTTGCTGCAGTGACAGTTCAAAACCAGTGAACAGCTTTAGACTGTTTGGATACTTAGTTTTACTTCAACTCTCATAGGCCATAATGCTTCAGGCATTCTCTGGGCCATATGCTATATCTGGAAGAACTAGTGATGTGGAAAATCGATTATTTTGTAAAGTCCCAAAACATTTTATTTCATCTTTGCTAGCATGAGAATAATCATCAGCTGATTTCCTTAGGTGTTACAGAACAGTGTAGGAGGCGATAGCAACAGTAATTAACTGTTGAGCAACACAAGACACTCCCTTCTAACTGCCACAAAACATGAGGACTTGGTATTCTTAACATACACCTACTCTCTCATGTATCTTTAATCACAGCAAACATGGCCTCCTCACACAGCCACGTTCATTGTGTCCTTTGACACAGTGTACCTACAGAAAATAGGAAAGAAGCTTATCAACAAAGCACCATCCATCCATCCATCCATCCAGGTGAACCAACAGAGCATCCCCAGGCAGGCAGATGAGTGCGGTGGGGCTGCTCACATCAGCTGACGTTAACAGCTCTGTTTCACACTGCCGCCTGCAGAACGGATCCACCCTAAGTCCAACAAAAGGATTATCTTTTTTTCTCTTGTCTCTTCTCTTCCCAAGCTCCCCCCTTTCTGAAAATGGGAACAACATGTTAGAGATCCATCATACAGACCAAGATTTATTTGTGTGGATGAAAGTAAAACACTGCAGGCAGGCATTTTAATAGCTATAATTCTTTCAGAGGTCATCCTGGACTACTCACAGAGGATTAAGAATCAGCTTTAAATTTTATATACAAATGGAGCTGGCTAGCTAGCAAACTAAAGTTTATTCTTGTCGGTGATCTCCAGCAAAATCATAATATATTTCTTCCTTTCTAATGAATATCTATTTTGAGCTAACTTTTCTAAAAGTATGATTCAAAATTTTCTTAGAAGGTTTTTGGGAGCTAAGACCTTTAGTTAATATAAAGCATTCTGTTCAATAAGTGCCTTGCAGTCAATAGAAAGGGTCAATGCTCAGAGAATAGCAAAAAAAATATTTTAATAAATCCCTTTTCTCTTTATCCTATGTTAATCCATTTTGTATTACAAAAACAAAGGCATATACATATAATTTTTGTTGCTGAATACATTACCTGATTCTTGCTTAAACATGTTACTTTAGATTACAAACATATGGTTGTAAAAATAACTGGCTGGCCTGATTTAAACTGCTGATTATAATCTCCATTTTGGCATGAGGAAATTTATTACAAAACCTGTTTAGGACTGCAGATGTATCTCTGCCTCACAGCTGTAAGAAAAGGGTGGATTTGGAATCTTTCAAGCGTACAGATCTCAGCAAGTGTCTGAAAGACTCTTTAGCATGTGTCACAAAAAATATCTTGAGTTCTTTCTGTCTTAATTTGAAGGCAATTAATGATAAAATGAAAATTAAGAACAATGCTGTATGCCTATGCAGTTAAAATATTCTTTCATATGTAAATGGAATGCTGCCTTACTAGCGCCAAATACCCTTTTTTCAGTCTTTTGGGCTCTGGAATTTGGCAGGACTGGGCGTGGTTAAGGACTGCCAGTTGTTGGATGACATTGGTTAATTGTCATCTGAGCAGAGCCTGTGGGTTGGTGGGTGAGGCTGACTACATACACAGATATGATTAGAAAAGATGAAGATGTGGGGAGTAGTTATGGACCTGCCTAAATTCCTGGCCACTCAGTCTTCCCTATTTATCCTCCATTTCCATTGTTTTTATAAAATAGACTAAAAGAAAACAAAAACACGGATGATGGAAGAAGGTATGTCCATTTCATAACTCAGCCTTAACCACATAAAAGGACTTTATTGATATGTTTTACATACTTTTGTTTAGTTGGGTATTATAAGCAGCCACTGCTGACCACTGAAACTAATATACTGCCTTCAAGAACATCTCTCAGGTGTCAAAACCTCAGCGCACATCTTGCTGGCCAAGCACACAGCCAATACTCAAGATCTGTCTTTATGGACTACTTTAACCATGTTTGTTCCTACGCTTTGCACGCTAAAAGAAACCCTTATCTGCACAGATATTGTGGTTTAACTGACATGCCCATAACTTGACTAGGTATTGCAAACTTTATGTGTACTAAGCTAGCAGTAGGCTTACCTATTCTCTATGGCAGATCCTAGGCCAGTATGCACTAAAGAGCTTACAATTCTCACCTACATGAACCAGACTTTTGCCTCCTGCAAAAGTGAGGCAGGAACAAAATCAAGAACTACCTTCTGACGGTGCCAAAGCAGAGGTATTTAAAATATTTTTATACCTTGTGTACATAGATATATCTGTATGTATATATTCAAGGCAGGATAAAGACTATAATACAAGGAGAAACAAAAGAGAAAAAACCCGTAAAAACCAATTCTGCAGACGCTGGCAAATCTAAGATTTTTTCAGGTTTACAATGATGTGGTTCTTAAATTCAGGGCCCTAAAGCTGACTGAGGAAATCATTCTTGATTAAAAAAACCCAGATGTCTTGTGCAGTGAGAAGCCTAGCCTGACTACAAACCCAAACAATGCAAAAAAAAGTGGAAAACAAATCCCTATATTTTAAGACTTGTCAGTCTGTGTGCAAGAGCTAGTATACCAGGGACAGAAAAAAGGGCAAAGGGAGGTAAGCATATGGTGTTAATTTGTTATTCCCACTACATGGGGGTTAGCTGTGCTGAAATTCTCATGTATTCATGCTTTCTTCCAGATCTCTGTACAGGAGGAAAAAAAGAACAAGGCTTTTCTTGGCTATCTTAATATCAGATTCTTTCTGAGCATCATAACCTAGACATAAGTAATCAGACTCCTACCTTACTGTCTCCACAGAACTGAGCTTCCACTTAAGCTGAAGGAGGCTTGTCCTTGGCTCTTCGTATTTCTTCAGTTGGACTAGTTCAGTCTGACTCCACCTTTATTGTTTCCTTAGGCTAGAAGGGAAACGCTTTGATCTCTTGTAAGAACAAATAAATCCTTCTCCATCTTTTGATACTTTCTGTATCAAGCTCAAATAAAAATCTCTGCCTTGGCAGACAAAGAAGTCTTCTAAGCAATACTCAATTCCCAGAATTGCCTAAAAAGATTATATTCTCTAGAATCTAAGATTAGATTCTCTGTATTCTCTGATATACTACGATTACTAAACCCAGTACCACTAGTGAGATAAGAATGCAGTTCATTCCAGCCTAAGCTCTCTCCTTAAACTCTTAATTTTCTTACTGTTTTTACAGCAAGAATCCAGTTATCAGCTAGTGGACTTTCAAGTGAATAATTTTATTTCAGTATGAACACAGCAACCATTTTACATCTGACGGGATTTTCAGATGTGTTATTTTTCTGACTGATGTAACGATGAGAAGTGCAATTAAGTCTATACCACTATACTTGCTCCATTTTTGGTTCCCAAAGAGCTCTTATATTGTAAAAATACAAGCCATAAGCATATAAGCAGAAAGGTGTAAAAAAATGGGGAAACTCAGATTTAATTACAACACTTAACTTACACACAAGCAAGAGATTGTACTTGCAATTGATCCTGTTGACTTAGTACCTAGTTTTTGGCAGTGAAAAATCATATACAGTATACCTTCACTGCTCTTTACAATTTTTCATTTTGAAGACATCAACACTGTACTTAATGCTTATGTACGGCCACCATAGGAATGCAGCAGATTTAAATACAATTCTTTTTCTAGAAAAAGCTTAAGTAATAAATTTAACACATCTACAGAAAACTAGAAGTACTGAAGGAAGTAACTGCATAAATGCCATTCTTCAAATTAGAATTTTCACAGAAACTGATGTTTGAGATGCTGGCTAGTACCAGAGGTTTTAAATCTTGCAAACTAAACACCATCTATCAGTGACTGCCATTATATGGAAGGCTTGTAGGTGCTGGGTTGAATAACGTGTTTGGATTCTTGCCCAGATGACAGACAGATGTTTCTCACTGCCCTCACCAGAAATGCCTCTCCTTCCAGCAGAGGACAACAGCCAAGAAGGAGAATAATGGCATCATTATTGGCACAATAATGAGATCAGAAGAGGATTTGGAAGGACTCCCATGAAGAAAGTACCAGCTTCCAGTAGGTGCAACAAATCCCCAAGGTGACTAATTTCTATTTTCAGCTGTTTGGGACACTAAACCCAAAGGGTGAAGAGATATTTGGACAAATAATTCAGAGTTCACTTCTTCTAGGAGCTGAATCCCACACTGTGTTCATTCATGGTACAACTTAGGGAAAAAGTGACATGTAAAAAGTTATTCAGCAATAGTGCATCACCCCCCCTCTCCCCATGTGATCTGAGAAATGCTCATTAGGCCTTGGCCTTGACCAACAGCACCCTGAGCCTCCCTTGAGCTTATCAGAAATACTGTCTGCTCCCATGAACTTGTGATGTCTAACAGGCTCCTGTGGTTTAATGAACAGCCTTGGAAACTCTTTTTGTCTGATTAACAACCCAAGTGGGATAATATTTTTTGTCCTCACACTTTCAAAGGAAGCTTCTGCCCTGAAGTGTGGCCAGGATGGAACACTGTTATGACCAAAGCCCCTCTCTTGCAGTCCTACAAACAGAGCTCCAAAGTGAGACCCTTTGAACTCTCCTGGAACAGCAGGTGTGACCAGCAAAGCCCTCTGAGTGAGGCCTCTCAGAGCCAGGGAACTCCCACACTTGCTGTACTCAGAGGATCCCTGAACAACGGTAACGCCGACTCCTCGAGGCTCTACCCTTCACAAAGGCATCTGAAGAGGGTTTTTCACTACCTTTAAGGGGATTTTCCACAGGCACCTTCAACAGACTCTTTATGGCTGTGCATGCAAGTGTGCACACGCTGTAGCAAATGCACGAGAAATGCTGCTCTCCTGGATTCTTAAGTACTTTAGAATTTTAAGTTACCTCTGTAAGTAAGTTACTGTTATGGTATAATAAATCCTGTATGAATCCTTTGCTAAATAATTTAACTTATATTGTAAGTTAAGTTAAGGAGGCATAGTTTTTGGTTTATTTCAGATTGGATTGATTGATTGGATTTTTGCTTGCTTTTCCTCAGTGGGCCTTAAGAGCGAACCTCGCCAATGAACCCTGTCATGCTTTTTTAATGATACTTTTGCCGGTGATTCTTTAAGGAATCTGAAAACACTCATTAGTGACAGAGACTACATTATGTCTGAAGCACAAACTAGTGACTGAGATGAGACAATAATCCCACAAAAGCCCTTCCTTTCAAAACAGAGCAGGCATTAGGACCACAAAATGTTTTAGATGAAAACAGTTTTGAAGAATTACATTCCATATTTTTAACTTGAAAAGTGATCCATTTTATCAGCCTTGTACTGTATCTCAGGCCTGTTTCTATCCAGGAATTCTTCATGTTGGTTAAGGATGTGTGAGAGATTCATACACAGAAGATTGATCTTAAAAACCTGTTAATGAGAGCAATAAAAACTATAAAATAGTTTATATTCTTAGCTTTCTGGGACAGACTCAGATGTTAGATGATAGGGTCACCATATGAATACTTGAACAGAGGATCCCAGCTATATCTATTTGTGAATTGAATACTGAATTTATGGAAAAATACGCAAAATTGAAAATGGAAAAAGAACAGGCACAAAAACCTGTTGACACCCACAGCACTTAAGCACTTGAAAATGGATACAATCTGCTCCACCTAGACATTGATAAAAGTAAGCTGAAAGTATTTCTGAACTAGTCCTCTTTCATGAAACATTCACTGTATCATATGTCTTGGAAATGAATGGGCTATCTCCTCATGTACCAACGATAACAATATAATATTGACTGGTCTCAAGGGCTTTAATTTTTTCTTTATCAGCTGCTTAACAGTGAATAAAGTATACCAATGCATAACCGTAAGTACAAAAGTCAGCAGTATGAAAGTATGAAAAAATAATTCTTTAGATTTAACTTTACAGTTAAAGAAGAAACACAGAGAACAGTGGAAACTTATTTCTGAAAGACACTGCTCTAACAGAACTGTACCAAAAATCCAGTCGTGATAAATCCAACAATGTCCAATTCCGTAGATAAAGTCTGTGACTGCCATGCCTGAATGTCAATTTTATATCAGTACATAATTAAATTCAGCCTTCATCATCACTGCTGCTCCATGCGTCTTCATATGCTGGATTTAAATGTTGTTGAGGCAGAGACTAGAGAAAATAAAAATTCTCAGTGTTGGGTTTAATTAAAAATACTAAAATCAAATTAGGGCAAAGCTAAAGGCATTTTAAAATTACTGTATGTAGACAAGCTATTCTGTCTGTCATGAGTGGATTATTTTTAACTACTTCTTTAGAAATTCTACTGATTAGAGACATGATAAATTATAAAAATAAATACTGTATTTAAGAAGTACTGTATTTAATTCTAATTTCAACATAAAATATCTGGAGGACTGATTTGAAGTATCACAAACATTTGGTATAAAGTACAACAGATGTTGTAACTGTTTACTGTGTGCCATTGTTTTAATTTAGGTCATAATTTCCTCGCCCCAGCACAACTAAGCAGTACTGATTCAGGAAGCAGTCCTGGCCTCTATCCACATCCAAGAATTATTTCTCACCTCAGCCCCATGAGAGTCCAGCTAAAAGGTTTGGGTAGCTATGCACTACACTGAATCACAGTGACTTAGGGTAAATTTTTTGTCTTGCTTACTTCTATTCTGGGTTCAGATTCTGGTCACACAAGCATTCAAATAGCTATTCTAGCACCTGAGAGGGAGCAGGAATTAGTGGCCTGTGGACAGCAGAACTCCTTCTTACAGAGAAAGAGTTCATCTACAGCATTTGCAAACAGCAGCTGTAGCTTAATAGATTTCAAAACAATGGTACATATTACAAACTGTCACTGTGTCAAATTTAAAGGAGCAGTTCTAATCAGAGCTAAGTAAATAATCTTCTTATTGTGGGTTTGTTTTTGTTTTTCAGACTAAGAAAAATACAATTTACTCACATCAAAAATGTTAATTTCAGGTCAAGTGAACACATTTTGGATTCAGGGTATCAAACCTTTGAAACTACATTTTTCTTCTCTACTTAAGTATAGGATAGTTTTGAAGTAAGTTGTCTTACAAAAGCAAATGTTACAACAATTGTATGCTATTTATAATTTCCCCATCTAAAATGGAATAATGTAGAAATTTTAAAAAGTGGAATTTTCATTCATTTTGAATGAGGAATAATATATCCTCATTCAACATTAGTCCAGTTCACCACACTCTGATTCTGTAAATGGTTTCAGTTCCTTGAAATCTAGAATTTTTCCCACTGAGGCTGGTCACTGAAGTATTCCTTGCCCAGCTCTAATACAAAGAGAGAGAAAGCATTCTACTGGAAAACAGTATTACATATGATCTTTCCTGCAATGGCCCTGAATGTCTTGTCTCAGGCACAAAATAAAGTTATTTAAAATCTCCTTTATTATATTTTTGCATCAAAAATACTCAGGTAAGAAGTGTGGTATCTGTAACCTTACTGCTTAACATACAGTATATTCTTAAACAATTTAAAATACAATCTTTACCACCTCTACAATTCCAAAATAGCACAAACTACAGAAAATAGTTTGGAAAATAAGGAAGCTAAAGCAGAATTTGAAAGACCTGTAGCCAAATGACTTTTACTACTTTTAACTAAATAGGAAGCTATAAGCCTGCAAAAGATTTGACTAGACTATGAGAGAAAATGTCCTCTCTAAACCCTACAACAATCAAAAGATTGCACAGAAATAATAGAAATTCTCTTAATTAGGAATTGTTAGAAATGTTGATGGTGAATCACATACTTCATACTGAATTTCCACACAACCTCCCCAAGTATACCTGTAAAAAATATAAAAAATATAGTTCAAACTCAAAAATTCATTACCTTTTCAGAAGTATCATCAGGAACTGGCTCTCGTGGAGCTGGTATCCATGCAAGAATATTGCAGTCTTTGCTACCACTATAAAGTTCCTTTAAAAAACAAGCAAAAGTTACTGTCACACAAATTTACTGAATAGTGGCATAGATACCATATGGGGGGAAAAAAGGTGCAGAATGTTATTTAAAAATAAAGGCAAATAGTCAGTTTCTAATTTATACTGTAATCTTCATAAACAGTATTTTAAATAACATGCCAAAGCAAAATAATTTTTTTTTTTTTTACTTTTCCCAGACTACTCACCAAAACAGCACAACCCACATTTAAATGAACTTTATTACGTAAATACATTTTTCTTCTTCACTGTCTCTTGTCTCCTGAAAAGACTCCTATTTTAACAGTTAGGAAACTTAAGTGATTATTTATGGAGAAGCAAGGAAAAAACAAACAAATAAAAACCACCAAAAAAAGGTTAATATTTTATTATAATTAAAAACCAGGAATAAACTCAGAAGAATCAAAAATCTAGTAACACGTGTCAGAAAAGTGCTTATGTATGGAACAAAGAACTATTAAGTAAATGTAATTTTAGTAAGCCTAGGGAAGAAAAATAACAAAGACAGTACAATGTGAGGCTTGTATCCTGTTGGGAAGGCATAGATAAAAAAACCTAATTTATTACTTTTAATATAAATAACTCTATTTATTATAGTAATGGCTAAGGACTGAGATCCCATTGCACAAGGCACCCTGCAACACATGGAAACAAACAGTCCTTACACCAAACGGCTGCAAGTTAAATATATCTTAATTTTCTTAGTTCTGTATTAAAGGAAATACAGACTTCTCTTGTCACTTTCAGATGAGGAATTTTGCTGATAAGAAATATCGACACCATCTTTGACACCATCTTTGTGGTAAATATTGACATCATCTTTGTGGTAAATTTTGCACGTATAACACTTTCATTTTCCGAAGTGCTATTTAAATGAACAGGTATGAAGATGCTCTCACATGCCTTCAATCTTGAATTATATCTGACAACACTTGAGTATTGTCATGTATTTAAACTACCTGAGCGAAACATAAAATGTTTTGTGGTATTCAGGCTTGACAGTATGAAAGCCTTGCTTTAAGTATGCTGGCTTTTACACTTAAACTAGCAACTCTCTGAATTGTGTGCATTACTGCATTGATTCAATGTAAATTCAATATATTATCACAGGTCTGTCTTTGCAAAGAGTCTCCTATATAGTTTATATATAATTCTAGAACTGCATGAATTATGGTTACATTTAGTGCAGAAACTTAATGCCCAATTCCTATAAACACTCATTTATGCGAGTAATCTTATTCAACTGAGCTGCCATACTTTTCAAAAGCTTGTCCTATGCATGAAGTTGTTAATGAATAAAACATATTCAAGATTAAAGTTTACAATTTTAAAAGATAACCATTCTACTTACCTTGCTTAAAAGAAGATATGTTACACCAAAGTATAGGTCAAATTCTACCTTATTCTGTCAGCAGTACTCTACTTGGGCCTTCTGTCTTTGATAGAATACAGAATACCACTAAGAACTCTAAAAGATCTTTCCATGACAAAATATGTCCTTGTGAGCAATGTCATAGTGACATCAGCATACTTCCATTTAATCCTTCTTACCACTTGTCTCACTTTCTGATCCTGGTATGGCAAGATCTTCAGTTAATATTCACTGCATTAAGCAATACTTACAATTAATTATTACAACCTAAACTGGTGACTCACATCTTAAGTCAGTAAAAAGAAGAGTGAGTGACCTCTATGTATAATTATGGTACAATATAAGACAAACACTTATATTGCACTACAAAGATGCTCTATGCATGTTTATGGTACAATATACGAAAAGATTGCAAATAAAACCTGATTTAACTTTCAGTTAACTTTACTTAATAGCCTACTACTGGATTTGCCAAATACCTTTGCAGATGTTACAAGCATTTCTTGAACAGTACAGGCAGCTGTAGTTTAAAGCAAAATTGCTTCCTGCCATATACCTACTATTTTATGACGTGTTATTTAGGCATGATGCTTTACTCAATTTCCTTTTCGGAAAGGCCTTGTTTGTTTATTTAAATCATTCCAAGCAGGTAACATGGCTCACTGGTATCCAGTGTATTACAGCCAATAGTAAACATCATCTAAGATATTGCCCAATGAAGATTTTCTCTTCCACACCACCCTTGAAATTACTGACCTCCTACTAAATTAATACCTCTTATTAAAGGGCCAAATTCTGCAGTTCTTATTACTCAAGCAGACTAATATCTTATTAACTTTACACAGATATTTACGTAAGAACCGTTTAGGCAAGCAATAATATAGTGGATTTTATGGCACTATTCCTAGGATCAGAAAAGGCATACACACACACACACTAAAGCTCACACCATTCTGTGGAGACAGCTCTGTACCAGATCTCAAACATAAAAGGTATTCCACACAAACACGCTAATTAATTTGGATAAGAACAGATAAAGACTAGTATCATTGGATTGCAAATAGCTAGCTGCATGGTTATCAGTGATTGCATTTGATTATATGGTTCCAAGCAAACAGAAGACACTTCTCAAATACATAACTAATGCAAAGTTTAAGTTTCTTCTTAGAGCCTACTCTTGTTACGAGATGAAACAAAGGTAGCCATTAAAGTACAGTTAATGAACAGAAAGAACACAAGGGGCTGACAGCAACCAATATTAGTAAGAAATTTTGAACACATTAAAAAATAGTAAGAAAAATCTAAGGACCAGATTTGAGGATGGGTAGGATGCAGATCAGACACCAGGGTTAAAAACAGCAGAAAAAGTTTAGAAGATGTTGATATGAAAAATAGTCTTAACCAGGACAGAGAATACTAAATGGAAATGATCAAAACTCTGCAGAAAAGATGTGGACCTTGTTGCCTATGAACGTAGTGTACTAATGTCCAATTAAGTGCTAATTAGTAACAAATATGTTACAAAGCCATCTGCTACACATTTCACCAGTGGATACATAACTTACATCAGAGAGGCTTAAAAGAAACATCAATGAAAACTTCTGGCTTGCTTCAGTTAATTCTGTTTTGATATGTATTTACAAATTTCAAAGCTGAAAGTGAGCCAATATGCCATTCAGGGGAGGAAAAAAAAGCAAAGCGGAATGATATAGACACAAATGAACTGACATTTTTTTAATCCTAAAAATGATAATGGAAAAAGTTATTAAATGATTCAGTTGCTGTAGAGTTGAAATACAGGTAAATCAATATCGGTCAACACAGTTTGCAATAGAGCAGGTTTTGTCAAACAAAATTGATTTTACTTACAAGTAGTAACAAAATAAATATGTACAGCTGTAAATAACTCTGCAGCATGCTGATTTAAAAATGCTTGAGAGTAAAATAAAATTGGTGACTATAAATTTTACAAACAACATTACACTCTCAGGAAAGAAATTTTACCACCAAAATCATAATTTCTACAGGAATGACATAAAGACTAATGACTATACTTAACTGTCTCAAGACAGGATATCTGGAAGTACATGTGTGAACACAGTCAAAATAACAGTACCACTATGTTTGGTGTTGTCACCCTGACGATAGCAATGTTGTTTCATCAGACTAACTAATACAACTGAGAGTAGAGCATTTAGAGAAAAAGAAAAACCAGTCACACTTCTACAGTACAGAATTGAACTCTGGGAAAGGGTGATTCTGGAAGAGAATTGGGAATCACATCAGATAAACAAATGAAGTTGCTGACAACATAACCTCTAGAAATAGTAACTGATGTAGTTCTTGTGTGGATATGCACACACAAGTGATCCTTTACCATAGATCTTAAATGCCAAGGTAGGGATATCACATGTAAAACAAGTAAAACATGTTTTACAGTGAGACCTAATTAGTCTCATCTCTTCAGTTTATCAAAAAGAACACCAAAGATAACTTTATATAAATACGCTAGAAGTTTTGTTGGGAAACTATTCTTGAAAACACAAAAAGCTTTTCAAGAACATTCTGGAAAAGATGTGCTTTAGCTACAAGGTGAATATTCCACCTTTCAGTTGATGTAGTATCTCACTGACTATTCATATCAGAACTGCTTTCCATGTCTAGCAAGGCTTATTAGCTTGGAGCCTACTGCATGTCCACAATGTGTCTGTAACTTTCAGTGAAGTCTGTCTCAGTGATACAGCAACATCCAGTCAAAGTTAGTGGACTCAAGGCAGAAGGTACCAGAGTCACTTCTATGATGCACTGTATGAGAGGTCATGAAAAGGTAGCTGCGTGCCCCTTTTCCCTCAAAAGTTTTGGCCTGATACTCAGAAACAACAGGCAAAGAAGGAAGAGCTGGAACATGAAATACAATCCTTAACACGAGGGCAACTGTGTAAAGGCCTGAAAATCCACGCTATCATCCATTCTGTTCTTGCCACATTACATGCTATAAGAAAAATCTGTTCTAAAGTATCTCACAACAAATTAACCTTTTGTTATCCTTAACTCATCTATTACAAGAAAAAAAATATACCAGAGGGGGAGAGGAAAAGAAAAAAAGGCAGAGAAAAAGAAAACAAAAGCTGTCAGCTCCATGATTCCCTGTAATGCTATGGTATTTCTCAGTTGAAATGCTCTCAGATTAATTTAAGAATCTCACCATATTGTCAACACTTTATCCAGGGTGTAGCTATAGGCATTTGACCAAGATCCCCTTCGCAAAGTACTTGAGAGCCTTCTCAGTACTGACAGCAATACTAACGCACTTCACATTCTTTCTTATTAAGTCTTAGGTATCTCTGATAAAGACAAATGCCTCCTTTTCAGTTTTACAGAAAACAGGCAAAAGCCTTCATGCATATGCTTTATTAATGAGCATACAAACCAAAAATTACTAAAAGTATATTGAGAAGTTACACATGTGAGACAAAATAAGCAGTAGAAGGAACCTACTCCAGAAAAGGTAATTCAAAAAGCTTCACTAAATTTTTTTTGCATTACATGTAAGACACAGAACTCCCTCTTATGATCTTTGATTAAAGCATACCTCTGAAAAGCTAATGCTCTTATAGTGCAAATGGTATGTCAACCTGCATAAATATTCCTGTTTGTCTGGAACATTGCTTTTATTTTACTTACCTGAAAATGAGGTTGAAATACACAGCAGTTGACAGTACTATAATGCCCTCTAAGCATAGTTATCAGTTCTCCTGTGAAAATTGTATAAACAGCAATGGTACTTCCATATGGAACAAAGGCAAACTCTGGATTACAGCCACAAGAAATGGCAAATTTGAGTCCTTTCCTACTTTCATTACAGACTTTCCCATAATTCACCTGCAAAATGAAAGATTACATAGTTAGCCATTAAGTAAAATCACAGGAAATTATATGAAAAGGTCTACTTTACCTCATATTTAATCCTCAATAAAATTATTTTGAGTAAATATATCTCTTGATCTTTCAAACTACAGATGTCTATCACGAAAATAATTTTTATGTTCATTAAAGTTAACTCTTCTTGATATCAATTTTAAGAAAGAGAAAGAAAGAAATGCCTCAGAATTAGCAATTCCACACTAAGAAATAGGATTTGCACAGGTTGTTGCATGCCAGATCTGCATCAAGCACCTAAACCCTCACCGAAATTAGACGTGGTTCAGGAAATACCACCTGTTGTGGTTTAGGAATGGTATTTTCCAATTAAGTAGTTCTGATAAAACCACTAGCTCCCCTGCCTCAGATTGAAAGCACAAAAGGCAGAAATCACGGTTTGAGATAAGAATAATTTACTGGAAACAGCAAAAACAAAATCAAACAGTAACAGCAACAACATTAATAACAAAAGGTATAAGACAAGAAAATTATTTACAAGTTAAATAAAACAATACTGGACCACTTTCTCCCAGGGCAGCTGTGATATGAAAAAATTCTAAAACCTTACTGGTGAGATGTAAGGGAAGCCTTGCAAATAAAAGAAGTATAAAAGCACCTTATTAGCATCTGTACTAATGTTTCAAGCTACAGTTTGACAGACTTTCAAGCTCCTGATAAGTCCTATGCAGACAAAAATCTTACAAAAGATTGAAAGTGAAGTTTTCAAACATCTTTTGGAAATATTCCAGTTGGTTATATCAGTCTTATTAGGTCTATCAGGCATAAAAAGTGTATTTCTGATTAGATAAGGAAATGGAAATCATGGAAACAGTACAGCCTTCCTCTAAACATACTTAATTTAAAAAATGCATTACAATTTTGACTTCTTTTCATGAAGGAGGAAGTCCACTATGAGCATCTAAAATACACACATTATCTTACAATTTAAAATATGTATTTTTACTAACAGTAGTATTACAAATTTAATTTCATTAATACCGTATAGAATTATATAAACAATTATTAAGTATTATTACATATTTAAACAGTATTGTTCTATAACCTAGGGTCTTAACTTTTGCTAAAAAACAGAATTCACTTTTGTGTACCATCTTAGTGTTAATCTTAAATCTCACAACCTAAAACTGAAGGCCTGGAGTTAAGAAAAAAAAAAATCTCAATTGTGAAATCTTTTGACTATAAGCTAAGAAATTTATAAAGTTCATCAGGTAAATATTCTAACACAACATCTTGATCAGGTTCTAGATCCATGCTACATCGATTGCCTGAGTCCTAAGTTTGAGAAAAATATAGCAACAGCCACCATGAGCCAGGCAAGAAAGAAGGCTACTTGTTGCTCTTTTTTAAAGTATGCTATTTCATAGCAAAGTACAGCTATGTAAGAAAAGTATAATAAAAAGGAGTCCTGAGAAAATCTCTGTCAATCATCATATAAATGTATCAAAGCCTTGTGACTGCACACGGATCTCCAAATCATCCTGTTTGTTTCCCATGCTACGTGCACTGATATATGCACTTCAACAAGGTATTTGAGACTGGTATTTTTACATAAGCAAAAGACATTTTAATGAGATGCAGTGCTTATATAGTTTGTGGATAATACCACTCACTTTGCAAAGACAGTGTTTGCAAATAGTGACTGTGTTAAGTCTTGCTAATGCTAGCGTTTTAGAAGCATTTTACTTCGCTGATAAAGAGCAATTAAGCTCCTTTACACAGCATATGGAGCTGTAAAATCAACAACTCCCAAGCAACAACCCTGTTCATAACAAAAGCATGTACAAAGAAATGGAGGAGTGAAAGTTGAGCAAAGTATATTAAATTGATAGATTCACTGTTAGTATTCCTGCTTAGTAGAGGAACAACAGAAAGGAAAGGATGCTGCCAAAACAAGAACTGAAGAAAAATCTAAAAACTGGCTTTGTCTTTGAGCACACAAACAGAAAACCTGGGTTTTTTTGTTTAGTTCTTTCTACACTCAGTGAATCATGACTTCCTACTTCTTTTTGTGATAAAACACGTATACAACATATGTACTACTTCAAAATTCTACTCCCTCACTAATTTAAACAACCCACTAGGCTCCAAGTTTGTCCTATTGTTAGAAAACACACATGCATGGCTCAATTTCTATACCTTTTGAAAGATATAGAAAAAATTTATGTAGGTCAAAAGGACGGGCTAGTCAGGGAAATAAAAGCACTATAATGTGAAGTTGTATTACTTGTACATGCATTTATTTGTTTGCTGATGCCTTAAAATTATTTCAAGCAATACCTCTGGGCAGTGTGTGAAAATACAATACTCTGGACAATGTAATTCTGGGCTTGAAAAAGCAAAGCAGGATCAAGTTATTTCATAACTACTTAGAAAGTTGTAAAACAGCCTATGAAACAAGTCAATGAACTAATACATAGAAAAACACAAAAAACAATGATCCAACTGGTGACAGGAGAGTGAACAAACTGTACTTACTTTGGTGACGGTGATTTAAGACAGAAACATGACTGTGTATGAGGTGCTGAGAACAAGCTGGCAAATATGAGTAGCATGGAGAAAAGTCTTTTCATTTAAATATCTGTAAGGAATTCTTTTTGCTATATTCTGAAACTAACGAGCAGAATTGAAGGATTTATGAGGCAGAGTAAAATTTCTTCCTTTCCTGATAGCAATGACAGACCATAATTACAGCTGACTAAAATTCCATGGACACTGCATTACCTAGTATGTTGTTCTTTCAAAATAAACAAAAAAACCAATTTTATTTACTGAAAGAAAATTTAAACAAGAACCTTCAGCAGAAAAAAACCCCACAAGCCATAAAGGGATTGGAGTAGCAGTAGAAGTTTAACATAATTCCCATTCCTCATCCCTGCTGCTGTTTGATTACAATACAAATCTGGAGGGATGGATGAAGAGGTATTTTTAACAGTACCATGCAACTCCACAGGAGAGATTCTGCAAAAACAGAATGAAGTAGCAAGAAAGCCACGCAGTCAGTGAAACTCCCAGGTATGGGCAACTGCTCTATGGATAGTACACTGGCAACTAACAGTTTAAAAACCCCCAAAACTTTCTACCAACTGTCACTGCATATTGAAGTTTTTATTACTGTATGAAGAGTTTACATCTATACTCCCAATTTAATTAACTTAAGGCTACCATATTCAATCTTAAATAGATCCAGGCTTCTTCAAACTCTTTTTCTTTATAGTAAGTAGAAGCAGAGAAATCTGGAAGAAAAAGATTTCCACCAAATCTTCTAGTGATGAGATTGAGCAGCTACATCCTTTACAAAAATAAATTCAAAGTTCTACTGACAACTGCAGAAATTATAAATGTCTTAAAATTAAGTGCAAGTAAAAACTTAACTGAAGTTCCTCAAAAACTTACTAAGGTGTTTTCCCCAGTGGAGCTGTTCCAGAGTCGCATCCGATCATCTGTACCAACGGTTAACAGATGAAGTCCATCACTTGTATAGCACAAACCATTAACTCTCCCATTGTGAGCAGTGTTTGCTGCCGGGAAAAAGAGATGGCTCAGGTTTCCAGAGAAAAACAACTACTTCATATACACTTTTAGTTCAGTGTAGAGCACTACGAGTGCTGTTTAAATGGCAACATTTAATAATTTAACTTTTTGTTTATAAAAGCATCTGGCCAGCTAACAGCCACCAGCAGCGCTCCACAGGGTGCAATTCAAGGGCCAGCTCTGTTCAATCTCTCATCCAGTGGTCAACACCCCCAGTCTGTCAGTGTCAAAAAAGCATTTGGACAATGCCCTCAACAACATGCTGTAGCTTTCGCTCAGCCCTGAGGTAGTCAGGATAAGGTCTCTCTGCATTGTCTTGCAGTACATACTTTAGACATACCTCTTTGGTAAAAGTGTCCTCTAAAAGCTTTTAAAAGATTTTATTAAAAAATAATTATTATCTGCTATTGGTTTAGTTCATATATTTTTCAATAAATTAAATATCTTAGTCTATGTGACTGATACTAGATTACCATAAAATCACCTTGAACCTGTCAGACAAAACTAAAGTTGAAAAGAAAGATGTGATTGAACAAGTCAACATGTTATTCAAAGGAATGTATAAAATGGCACTAGTTATTTTTGGAGTTACACAGGGTTTTGTTTTTTATTGAACAAAATTTCTCCTTTATTGACTAAGTATTAGCTTTCTTTAAAACATTTTGCTCTTAGCACTTTCTTGAATTTCAATCAAATTTATGTTTATATAAAGCCTAATCTACAGCATGAATGAATTCTTCCACTCACAAAAAAGGTAACTAAATGTTCCTTTTTAGAGGAAAGCCATTTAGAACAGACATACTGCTGCTGTTAAGGCAATCCCCCCTAAACAAGATCTCAAACAACAAACACTGACTCTCTAACAGAAGTAACTGAATAAAGCTAAATGGCCTCTTATGTAGTAAGTAACAACTGGATTATCATGACTCTCCTTGCTGGTCTTAGTATTCAAAACTTTCATAAAATATGAAAATTATTCTAGTTACATATGGATTATCACCAGTTACATTCTGTACTACCTGCCTCAGAAGATGCTTTGGATTTTTCTCCATTGTGCTGATCAAGCGTACTCAGACATCCAGAAGCTCTCCTCACATCCCATAATTTTACTCTACCATCAGCACTAAGAGAAATAGATTTGCATAAATTAGGGAAATTGAGTGCACCATGGTCAGGAACTGCCTTTGGTCAACCCACTTGGCACTAACCTTGGACCAGCAACTATTCTGAACCACTGAACATGTGGGCACACTCAAGTCAACAGAATTGCATTAAACACATTTTAAGACAGACCTCATTTACATGTATTAATAACTATAGCTGGTACACTATCAGGACCTAAGACTGAAACTTCATCTGTAATACAATACATTTGCATCTTTGATTACAACCTAACACCCTTAGACACATACAGAGACTAGGAATAAACTTGCTAATTCTTCTGTTGATTAAACTGTAGCTACAAAATCCAGCGTTGTCTGTAATGGTGGTCTGAGAACTTCGGCTTTCACTATCACAGATCTATCATATGACTGGTACAGAAGTTGTCTAAAAGCAAATAATTTTTCATCTGCTAAAACAAAACGAACAACAACAACAAAACCACAAACAAACAAACAAATCCCTAAACAACACATTGTTATAACATTTTCGAACTTTGTTAAACCTTTCAGAAGCCTGGCTTCAGAAACCTAAGGTTTGCAAATCTGGTACCAAATTTCACTCTAAACTTATGAAACAGCCATTCCTCTCTGCAATACAAAAGAAAAAAACCATGGCATCTAAAAAAGCAAGAAGAGAAATGTTACACTATCATCAAAAGTCTACAAAAGCTATACAAAAGTTAGAGAAAAGCCAAGAGGACTTTTTACATTAAAAATGCCTGGACAGAAAATAAAAAAAGCCCAGGAATATCAACATACAATCTATATTCACTGAATTACTGCAGCTTGGAAAGTTACTACCCATCAGTTAAGCTACCCAATCTATTGTCTCTGACATAAGTAAGCATGATTACCAGAATGGTAATTTGAGCTAAATACGTTTTAGTTTATTATAAAAGGGATTAGCAATGCACACACTAATAAACTGTAAGAAGTGAGTATCTCCTTAATATTCTACCACTTTCCTATACCTGTAACTACAATTAGTGTTTCAAAACTCTGTACAAACTTCCTATAAAATAAGCATGACTTGTAGAACTCTTCAGGTTTTATTTTTCTAGGGAAGAGCTACAAAACTGTGAATAAGTAAAGGTCAAAGAAGATTACCTCTAGAAGTGCATTTGTATTGCAAAAAGTGTGCATAAAGAATATATAAATTTTTAACCAACAAATACTCCAGTGCATTTAACAGTTCAGCAACATCCCTACCTTCCTGTTGCCAAAATATATTCATGACGTGGGGACCAAGACACTGCCAATACTTCTTGTCTGTGACCTAAAAATTACATGAAAAAGCTTATACACACCATTTTATGTAAATAACTAATAGTAAAAGCAAGTATTTTGTTGTACAGGATACACAAAGCCGGAATAATAATTTGAGTTATAATATCAATTTGAATTTTGTGAAACAATATTATTTTGGGAGGGAAGTTATTTCTCTCTCTTCTTCTTGCTTGAGTGGGATTGCAGTGAGCAGAAAGTGATACATGCAGTATTACGTGTATAATTTTTGATAATAAAGATGGTTTTACCTACACAAAACACATTACAGCACAGTCACAGCCACTGAGCTTTTATTAATTTTTGTGCAGCACTGGTGTTCTCATACACAGAAGGAAGTTCCCATTTATTTTTTTTCAAATCCTTTAATAATGTTCAATATAAACTGTATTTACCTTACATACTTACAATTAAAACTTTACTCATTTTATCCTCAAGGAGTCTTGTCCTGAATTTGCAGTAATTTTTCCGTTAACTATTAAGATATCAATGGAGCTGGTGAAGGGTCTGGAGCACAAGTCCTATGAGGAGAAGCTGAGGGAGGTGGGGGTGTTTAGCCTGGACAAAAGGATGCTTGGGGGGACCTTACTGCTCTCTAAAACCACCTGAAAAGAGGCTGTAAGCAGATGGGGATCGGTCTCCCAAGTCAACACACAACAGTAGAGGAAGTGGCCTCAATTGCACCAACTGAGGTTTTGATTGTCTATTAGGAAAAATTCCTATATTTTCCAAATAAAATTCCATCAGGAACAGGCTGCCCAGGGCAGTGGTTGAGCCATTATCCATGGGGATATGTAAAAGATGTGTAAGTAAGGAACTTCGGGACATAATTTAGTGAGAGATTTAGCAGTGCTGGGTTAACAGCTGGACTCAATGATCTGAAAGGTCCTTTCTAAGACATACATATATATATATGTATACATTTATACACACACATACACACACACACTTTAAAACTTGGAAAGTAATGTTAAATACAGACAACGGGAAGGGTAAGATGTCCGAAATGGGAAGACTACAATCATGCTTCATGTAATAATATTTTTGCTAATGCAGTTTAGAGTGAACCACCTTGCTCCTGGTGCATCTTCTAGTAGGTGGCTCCCCATTACTTGAATTAATCAAAGGACTGTGATGACAGGATAATAGAAAAAATCCTCGTGATACAGGTACTAGACGATACACTAGGAAGGCTCAGGGCAGATTTATTTGGATCCATTAATTAAAACTACAGCCATGTATTTACCTCCATTTCAGCTGCTAGAGTTAGCCTATGGGAAAATATTCATACTTATTGTCAAAACACTACTGATTGCTTCAATTCAGCAAAGAATTATCAGATTATGCTAAACGGAAAACATATTCTCCTTCCACTTATTCCTCCAATATTGCACTTGAGGTAACAGACTATTACAGGCTTTGTACAAAGACACAAAGCTTGTGCCTGGAAAACATTAACTCCAGTGTTAAAATTAAGAACCCCTGATGAAATCAAACAGGATTTTTAGAGAACTGTTTTTGTTATTGCCGTCTCTGGTGCTTTCAGTTCTAGAAGCAGAACATGAGATGTCTGTTGTAAACAATTCAGTTCCTAAGAGCTTAATGGCTTAAGCTCTGCATCACAAAAACATCACCTGGGCTCCTTTTAGATTTAGCTGGCCAGTGAAAAAATAAAGCTGCATTTGCACATTGCTGTGTCTGACCTAACATTTCTCTACAATTTCTAGATCAGATCTTTCTCCTAACCAGCTGGTTTGAAGCATGAAGATTTGCTTCATAGTTGTTTTCTCTTGAGCATGTGTATACACACTGAGACTCCAAAAAGTACATATTAGAAACGGGACAGCAAATGCAAATTCTCATTAAGTGCCAAAAGTAACGGACTATGGAACAATAAAACCTTATATTTAACTGAATTAGGAAAAAGGAAAGGATTAAATCCCATTCTTTCATACAAAGTAGTATCTTGCTTGTTCAACAGAAATCAGAAACTTCTAAACAAATCCATTCAAACACCTCCATGGGATATTTTGTTAAAAATAGTGAACTTTTTGTGTTGGTAGGGAGTTTCTTTTCTGAGGAGTGGTGGGGAATTCCTGTTGTTTAACTTGGTCTTTTTTTCTGTTTTTAAAGTCACATCATAACCCCGCAAACCAACGACTACACTTAACCATGTAATAAATTGTAATCAGTATTGATTAGATCATGAAAATGCCCAAACATCTGTAGTAACTGTTCATTGATTACTGTTTGTATTCTCCAATTCACTAGCACTAGAATAAAACCCAGAAGAACCTTTTTTCACTACCGCCTGCAAATAAATTAGTCATATTACTGACAAAGAATATATTGTATACAGTGTTTCTTTACAGGACTTGTTTTTACTCAAAGTAGTTATTGTTTAATATTTATGTTTCAGAGTAAAAAGTACCCTGCAGAATGTGAGAACTGGATCCAGACTTCAAGTCACAGAGCTGTACTTTGGGGCTTTTGGTACCAACTGTAACAAGAGAAACAAAGCTAAAAAAACCCACAGCATTTGAGAGAACAACAACAACAAAATCTTAGCAATTTAAAAAAAATAGAAGAAAAATGCTAGCTGCATAACTGCTCATTGAGTCAGTGCAATGCATTCTATTAACAGACTTGCATTTTTAGTCCAAGGAAATCTACAAACAAAAATGTAATAAACAAAATTTAGAAACTGGAGGTAAACAGGACAATACTAAGGAAACTTAAAAACACCTCCTCAAATATTTTTTTTTGCTAAACATAGTTAAACTGTGTACATGTAAGCAATATACATATCTATTTATACAATTTACTATATTTGGATCTAATAACTTTTAAATGCTAACTTATGCAATGAAAGAATCTAATTATAGCTAAGAAATTTTATCAGTAGGGAGAATAGATTGATGCACTATTTTAGAAGAACAAATATGATACTCTCATTGACCTCATCCAACTAATGGATAGTATTTTATTTTAGCAATGAACGTACGTCTTATGAAGACTCAATTTATGTAAAAATAAGACAGAGCAGGGAAAAGAATCTAACTGAATATTATGTGATTGTTACTCTAAATCCAATATAAATATATATATATATCTGCTTCTTAAAAACACATACATACCTGCTATTAAACAATGTTTTGTAGCAACTGGAGACATGTGATGGCTATAGACTGTTCCCTCAAAGTGAAATATATCTGCAGGCTAATAATAAAAAGATTAAATTAATCAATTTATTAATTAAATTAATGCAAATGTTAGCAGGATGTAAATGATCACCATGAGTTTCAAGTAACAGCTACAAGCAAGACTGATACAAACATTACTATAGTAATAATAACTCTCCTGGTTAGAAGCCAGATCACACAAACATCACAAAGTAAGTCTTTTTTCCAACAGTAGGACAATACCAGAACTCAGAAACAACCCCAAAGAAAGACCAAGTAAAACTAGCTAATGAGAAGCATGAATGAAATCAATACAGATATCAAAAACTCATAAAGTTAGCCAGAAAACAAAAAAGTTATAATGAGATAGAATCAACAGGAAGGAGGCACTTATGACTAAGTTTAAAGCCCCTTTTTATTCAAAACTATCACATACTATTCTCAATTCCTAAAAATAAAACTACCATATAACTGTACTTTCAAAACTACAATCTGGTGGCAGAGCAGGTCATTCAATAACCTTCATGTGCATACTGTGTCTTTTAATGGATGCTCACAGAACTTTCCAGAAACTTCATGGTTTATGAGAAGATTTAGCAACTGCAAACCGCTTCATATCTCACAAAAAAAAACCCCAAAAGGTGCAAATTTGTTCTCCATTATGTCCTTAGGGTGACAAACCTTTGTTAAAAAAAGTCTTTCACTATGTGTGAAGCAGTCAAATAGTATCAATGGAAATTCATTAACACATTCATAGCGAACAGGTCAAACTGCAGTGATGAATTCACAGTTCAGCACAAGAGGTGCGGATTAGTGAGTCAAAGCAACATAAATTCTTACATAATCTGTTTACCTTATTGATGCCAGTTACATTGGTTAGCATTTTTTAAAGGTTTCTCTCATTCTCCTCCAATTTTTAGAAATGGTGTCTATACTGCTTACAACAGCAGAATTCTGGACCCGGATCGTGAATGCCAAGACCACCAGCCCTTCAAAAGTGCTGGTTAATAAAAATAACTTACCTTGCTCTACACTACCATTACACTCAACAATCCCCAAGAATTAACTGCAGAGTAGACCCTGGTGAACAAGTTTACCCAGCAAAAATTCAACTAAGTATATTCCTGTTTGCAGCAAAAGCAGAAAGAAACTGTCCCAAGGGTTCCAAGCTCTCCTACACTTTAGACATTCAAGTCTTCAAAACCAGGTAGGTACACACCAAGGCATACATGAATTCCAGGACCACACCATTCTGCTGCTGTATCCACAGTTCCAGTGGGCAGCTGGTTTTCATCTTCTGGATGCATAGTGCTGTTAATTTCTGGGAGAACTTCAGATATGCAATGAATAACATTTACACAAAGAAGGCTACAAGCTGCAGAAACTCTCTTACTTGTAAAGTATTTGTATCCCATATTTTCAAGGTTTTATCAAACGAGCTGGATGTAAACATGCCAGTGTCATGAGGATACCACTGGACTGTCTCCACACTGAATTTATGTACATCAGGATGGCTCCTAAAATCAAGGAAAATATTCCAACTGGTTAGAGTTTTGATAATCACCTTGTAGTTCTGTTGGTATTTGATGACAAGTTGAAAACATAGTTTGAACATTTTTTTTTAATTTGTGCTGAAGTTTTCAAGAAGAACTATTTAGTTGTTGGCTTGATTTTCATTCAACCAATACTAATTACTTTGAAGAGTCCTCATTTCAAGAAACTACTGACCACTACCTTTTCAAAATATGGTAACAGCATATCTAAAGTTAAAACACTCAGTCTGAAGCATAAAAATATATTTGAAATGTTTAAGTTGCAATGTTTACAGATCTAATGTAAAATGTGATGGCCTAACACTACAAACTATTTATGCTTCTTAGAAATGTATCCACTGAAAAACACAATCACATATACAGTTAAAAAAAATCATTACTATTAGCAAATAATTATTGGTACATAGTTATTGGTAATCCATGTCTGCTGAAGTCACTAGATAGCAGTAGGCTAAGTTACTGAGTCATTTATATTTGCATACCAAAATGAAAGAGGAAGAACAATAGGAAACTTTCAAATGAACTATGGCTATTTACAGAATACAATATAATTAATAATAAATTAACTGTGGTAGGAAGAGTGGACAGCAGAGCCAATCTTGACAGCTCCAGGGTATGGAATGAACTGACCAGGCTCTGAATAATATGTGTCATTCAAATTTCTGGTAGACCACTCATATCTAAGCTGGATTCATGTGGATTCAGCTTCAGGACCCAAAACCAGCTGTTTGCTCACTCTAGCCTCTGCAGTGAGAGAGCATCCAAATGGGAAGGTGTAAAAAGTTGTGGATTGAGATAAACACATTTTAATAAGTAAACGAGAGCAAATCGAAACAAACCCTACTCCCTCAGGAGAAAAAAAACCAAAGAACAAACGAACAAACCAGTGAAGTGATGCAAAAGTAATCCCTCATCATAGGCCTAAACTGCTGCACATGACATTTTATGGTACGGAATATCAATACCTCTCTGGTCAGTTTGGGTCAGGTGTTCCAGCTGTGTTTCATCACAGCCTATTGTCCACCCCCAATACTCTCACTGAAGGGGCAGAGTGAGAATTGGCGAATGCCTTGACACTACCAGGCACAGTTCAGTGCTCACTCAAACATCAGTGTGTTATCAAGACTGGTCACAAGTCCAAAACATAGTACTATACAAATAACTATGAAAGAAATTAACTCCATCCCAAGTCAAATGCATTAATTAGGAGAAAACAGTTCAACTGGCTTCAACTGCAGGTAGAGAAGAGCTCACAAGATTTCTTAGCTTCAGCCCTTATCTTTGCATTGTTCTCTCAAGTGTCCTGGCCTCCATAAGCAGTAACTATTGCAGGGGTATCATTATGCAAAGAGATATATAGATTTTCAGTACTGCCATGGATAGAAGAGGATGTACTATTGGATGTATGTTTGCCTAAATTTGTCTACAGCATCACTGCCCAACACCACCTTTTTTAGGCAGGAGTGGATCATCACAGACAAGAATGAAAATCAAAACCTTTCACCTCTGAAGGGAATTAAAGGAGATTTTATCCCAGTATTTTGAATTCAAAATAACTAAGTGCATGACAACAGTCTTACACTGTTGTAAGCTGTGTCAAAGTGTAGTGAATTATGCTGAAGGGAAAAAAACATACATACTTGTTCTTCTAAACATGAGCACTGGCATTTAAAATATCCCATCCAACTCTCGTGATTTGTCTTTGAACAGACCCAAACTCTCGAATGAGCTTGGGCCTTCAAATCAAAACTGTTGAAGCACCATTTTTAACAACTCAGTTTCAGCCTTCTATTGAACTGTCTCCTCACACCTAACATTGGTTCCTATTTAGTCAAGAATACAGATAAACAGTAAAAGTTATCTAATCCAGCACGGTCTCTCAAATGAGTTGAACTGTAGATACAGAATAACATTTCCACAATCCAGCCAGCTCCCTTACTGTTCCTCAAAACCTCTTATGCAGGATGGACAGCATGGTTGCATAAACAAGTTCTCACTTCTCCAGGCAAACCAGGAGGGATGTGACTGGCATGTTGAGAACAGGATGGGGAGTTCTAAATGGCACAGACTCTGAGTTGTTAAGGAACAAACTAGTCATGATAAATAGTGGCTTAAATAAACTGAAACACCCTCTATGATTCTCCCTTTTGGCTCTGGAAACTAATCAATGGTTTCAAATGGATATATTACCTCAGTGGAAGTTAATGAAAAAGACTATCAATTGATCACAGAGGCACTTAGCCTAGTCCAAACCAGTGTTTCTTTAGCTCTTACTTGTATCCAAGCTCAACTATGGACACAATCGATGACTGCTACAATCACAAGGGAAAGTGAAGAAACCATTACCCACTGAAAATTGAGAGGTAATTTGAAATAATACAATTGCATTTCAAATGAAATTCTAGTTCTGCTGATACTTAGTCAATTTTACCTATGATCCCATCAGCAGCACAGCCACAGCTTTTGTGTTAACAATACACGATGCTTCACTATATGATATATACCCAGTTATTGCATTAGAATTAAACAACAATAGAACTGCATGGGCCCGAAAAGATGGAAATAAATAGCAGATTATTGATGCCAACATGTGCATTGCACGAGAGCAACAAGGATACATTTATGAATGTAACACCATCAAAACTCAAGATATTTTTGCTGTCATTCGTCAGCAAAATATTTGTCATTTTGAGATTCATCCTAACGAATACCTGGAAACTGTACTGGTGTATATTGGTAAAGGATGAGCTTGTATGAGAATCTCTTGTGATTTTGTATTTGTAGAACATTACTGTACATACAAGTAATCACTCCCAATATTTGTGCTTATAATTTGCCAACATTACAGAACGTACTTTTAGTTATTCAGCTCTTATTGTATCCTGTCAAAATTTTAGAGTCTAATTATACTCTGATTCAAGACTTGCAGCCCATGCCCATTGGTACGAACCTGGTAAAGAAACTGTTACAACACAAAGACCTGAGCTGCTTGTTGAAAACAAATTCAAGACAATGGACAACAGACTTTGTTCACTGTCCATCATGATGTTGAAGAACTACATCACATGATGGAGTAGGTGAATAAAGATGGAGAACACCAGCAGTGGTTCACCCTTTTTGGATGATCACTATCAGCCACGAGAATTCTCAACAAAGTGCTTCATCCTGTTACCGTGTTGTTGATGGTAACTATTATGTTTTTTGTTCTAATAGTTGTATTGTATGTTAAGGTTTGGATGATTATGGCTTACCCCCACTAATACTAGACAACCACATGCTAGAAATGTATTAGACGATCCTCACAATATGAAAGTGTGAAACATTTTCAAACTCTATTTGGATATTGTGAACCTTGAGTAACGAGTCATGGGTACATTATGTGGAAAGATGGCTCAGGGTAAAATCAGAGGAAACTGAGAAGTTATACTCACATCCTAACAGAAGTTATAATGATACTGGAATTATAGGGTGAAGTGCAGTTGCTACTTCTGGATGGAATGTGGTGAGTACGACTGAAAGCTATTCCACAATGATTGCCCACTGACACAGCCTGCAACCTCAAGCACCAGCTAAGGCGGATGAAATGAGGGATGGAGTGAAGACATCATGGCCAGGCACTGTTGAAAACTGTGCAGGGAGGGGTACTTTCTGGCTGATAAACCACATAGCACCTGTCCACCAGGGGAGATAAGAGAAGATGTCTTGCTCCTGAACCAGCAACTGTAGTGAAATTGCTCTCCTTGGATGAACTTGGTTCCTTATCATCTAATTGTAATAGTAACACAGAGATCTCCATTCCAAAGCTCAGAATCACAGAATATTCTGAGTAGGAAGGGACCCACAAAGAACATCAAATCCAGCTTTTAAGTAAATGGTTCATACAGCAATCAAACCAACAAGTTGGCATTATCAGCACCATGCTCGAACCAACTGAGCTTATCTCAAGTTACCCACCTCCAAGGTAAGATCACCCCTCACAGAGTATGCACTCCATATCTTATTAACTGTATCTTTAAATGTAAATTGAGGGAATTTTACACCAATCAGTAGCAAAGGTACAGTAACTCAAGTGCCCACTAAACATAACAGAATAGTATAGAAGTCAAGAATGGTGAAAGGTAGGGAAGATTCCATCGTAACTTCTGAGATAGCTAACAAGCTGAACCTGTCTTCTCCCACAGACGGATGCCTGTTGTTAAGAATCTTACGCTCTGGGTGCTGAATACCTTTATCAGGCATTAAGCCTTGTCTGTATTTTGGTCTGAATGTTTTTGCAGTCAGAAACTATCACTGAGAGTCCTCAAACCTTAACCTGCCACAGTTTTCTCTCATCAATAGAGTGCTATTCCATAGTTAGTGTGAGTCCTTCATGGGCACTGGTGGTCACTGGCAGCGGGTAACATACTCTAGTAAAGTGGGAAGCCTCACTGAGGGGTTTCTCTTATGCTGTTGGTCTCTGAACAAGTCCAGTCAAACCACTGCCGATCCAGCAGGACTGCTTGGTGAAAGGTCCCTGTAACAGGGTGCTGATGGGCCAGTTGGGCACAAGGGTCTCAGCTTCCCTAGGGCACTGATACACTAATCAAACACTAGGGGTTGAGGAAATCTTCCCTCTTCATATGACATTTATAGATCTGATTTCATCTGAGCTAATAAACCTTTTTGCTCACTTGGTTTGCTCCAAAGCACAGAAGACACCTTTAAAGAGAGCCTGAAGCCAGCAATGACAATACTAAGTAGGAGATAATGAGTAACTTTTGAGCTTAGTTTAAAAACTTCTGCATTGCTCCTCCATCTCTGACGCATCCCCTAGAATGGCCTGTTACTCTGGCACAGTGCTAGAAATCAACAGATTTTGTGCATTTATTCTTCAGGGAGGTGTGCTGGTTTTGGCAGGAGTGGAATCAATCTTCACAGTGCCTAGCCTGGGATACATTTTGGACTTACACTGAACACAGGGTTGGTAATATAGTGATGCTTTTGTTATTTTTGAGCAGGGCTTACATAGAGCCAAGGCCTCTTCTGCTTTTCATACTAACATGCTGGCGAGGGGACTGGGGATGCCTGGGAGGAGACACAGCTGGGACAGGCACCCCAACTGACGAAAAGATTATTCCAGACTGTGTAACATCATGCTCAGTATATAAAGCTGGGGGTAAGAAGTAAAAAGGGGGAGACATGTTTGGAATAATGGCATTTATCTTCTCAAGGATCCATTATGCTTGATGGGGCATTGATCTCCAGCTTTCCTGGAGATAGCTGAACATCTGTCCATGGGAAGCATTGAATTAATTCTTTGTTTTGCTTGTAGCTTTTGCTTTCCTTATTAAACTATCTCAGCTCCTGAGTTTTCTAACTTTTATCTTTCTGATTCTCTCCCTGATCCCACTGGTAGGGGAGTGAGCAAGCGGCTGTGGTGTACTTGGTTGTTGGCTGGGGTTAAACCATGACACAGGTCAAGATAAAAATCTCCAGTACTTGCAGAGCCAGGAAATCAAGCCTGACTCAGAGTGAACTTGCTCCTCGAGAGGCACTTCTATGCACTCTGCAGAAAAATCTAAACCCATGGAACTAATTATCTGGGTACAGTAAAAATAAGTGCACAACGCTGGACTGTGTTCAACACTGCGCCAGAACAATCAATTCTCCCATAATCCACAGGGCTGAGGAATGAACTTAAAAACTCTTGAGTAGCTCTGCAAGAATCACCTTTGATCTGGCTAAGTTTAGTAGCAGTTACATGCCATTCAGCCTAATTTCATGTCTCAGGCTATACATTACTCTCAGTTCATTCCATATGAAGCATTTTCACCCATTACTCAGAATATACCAGCCTTTTCTACCAAAGACAAATATTGAATTAATCCAAAGGATAGTAAGGCCACTGTTATTCATTCTTCCTAGATATGTTTTGAGTGGAAGAGACTACCTAAAGATAACCATTATCTGGTATATACTGGTACTGTTTGGTTACTCTCAAACGCCAGTTTTTGTCACAGTACAGCAGGAATCATATGAAACCAGGTAAAGCTCTCTGTGCTGACTCCCAGGAAAATAAGTAAACGATCTTTTTTGTTGTTGTTTTGGTTTGTTGGGGTTTTTTTTGTTTTGTTTTCAGTTTGTTGGGTTTTTTTTTCTTGTTTGGTTTGGTTTTGGGGATAGGGGGTTAATTTTTTGGTGGTTTTTTTTTTTTAGATTTGCAATAGTGGCCCTATACTCTAGATGAGAAACACTGGGTAAATCACAGCCTACCACCAGGAATTATCTCTTTTGGTGTTCTAAACTATTGGACCATGGCAAGCCCAGTTTGGGGTCTATTTAGAAACTGCTTTAATGGGCCTAGCAGGAGCTTATTCTTTAAGCAACTTTGAGAGCAGAGCTGTGTTCTGCCCTGCAAACTTGGAAGACAGGCAAACTTTCACAGCACGTCAGCACTAGATCTTTCAAAGAGGAGACAGACAGTCAGAGGGAAAGTGTTTCTTATGAATAAATTAATTTAATAAGTCAGGAACTCTGCTTGAATAATGTTCCAAATATCTGAAGGTATATATAATCTGTAGCCAAATAGTTACAATAAGTATTTAAAACATACTAGGGAGCTTCATGAATACTAGAAATAAATCATTGAGGCAAGAAACCTGCTAAGGTTATTTAAGCAATAATAATCATTATTCATTTAGAACAGTGTCACACAAAATTCAATTTTACTAATACGATTTATGCCTCAACTGATAAGAAATAAAAGATGCATCTATGCAAATGAACACCTACTCAAGAAACAGACTACCAACTAACCATGTTCATGAACAGAATCTTCAAGTATGGAATATTTCTCCTGACCTAACTGAAGTTAACGATCACATGATTTTAGCATAGATTTGACAGCTTTTATGTTTTCTTAACATGAATTTCTTCAATTTGCTGCATCTGTTTCAGAATTCATTTCAGTTTTGTGATTTGGGGATGTATAGCCATTACATGTTCTTACCTACAATTTAAAGTACTTTGCGCAAGAAGCCCAGCCACCAACACTTACCAAACGCAGCTGACTTGCAGTAGATTCTGTTCCTACTCATCTGTTGTGATGCATGTTCTATAAGCCTTTTTCTTTCTTATGGTCTAAGATACTGTTAAGGCCTTTTATTGTTACAAATCCGTTCTGCTCTTATATATCTGATACATGAAGATTCTGACTCTTACACCTCAAATAATTTGTAGTCTGGGAAAAAGTGAGGGGAAAATGCAGCTACTAACCTTTTAGAAAGTAGAATATATCTTACTGTGAGTCTCAGGTGAAGTTCTAACCTACTGGATAACCCTACTATCCAAATACAAGGAAGAAACAGCTTTTGCTAGAAGACTTAATGTGTGTAATGGAAAAATTTATACTGCCTGCAGGTAAAGCCTGACAAGTCAATAAAGGCTTTGAATCTTTATAAAGATTACACACAGCATGGTAGTACTCTGTTCTTTAGAAAAATACATCCCATTTTTTGAGTAACGTGTCTTCATTCGAACGTGTTCTTAAGATTTCTCTATAAATTACTTCTGTACCTGATGAATACCTGATGAATATAAAATAGGTACTAGTAAAGATGGAAACAGAGAGAGGGGAAATCAAACAACTGCAAATACGTATTAGATTTTTTTCCAAACAGATGAACAGGTTTATGCAGACAATTTTCTTTCTGCTTAAAGGCATATTTATTCAAACACATGTATTATACATATTTGGGGGATACATGGAATATTTCTACAGCCAAAATTTCTTTCTCAGTTACTGGCACAGAGTCACCAAATTCAACACGAAACAGTAAGAAAACTCACAGGCAAGAAGTTACGAGCTGGAGGAGGGTTTGGGGTTTTTTTCCCCGTTTTTTTTTATAGTGTTAAAATATGAGGTTTGAGTACTAGTCTGACTTCTTTTTGTGATGTCTGCAGCAACATAAGACCCTCTAAGTTTAGTTTCCATATGAGTACAACTCATATCCTTAATTTTAACTTTTGAAACTACTATAGATTTAGTCTATACTGGAGACACTGTACATATATTAGAACCATTAGAGTAGACTAATCAAAAAGAAACAATTAGCTCCTGCTTCTTAATAAATCATGTAAGTCCCCACAAAGTTTCTTGCTTTTTTCTGCCTGTCAAAACCCATAACGCAACACACTAGCCTTCAAAGATTTCTGGCAGTTTTTCTACAGTCTTTTGATCCTAGAAATAAGAACAGACACTAATTTGCAAGCTTAATTCTTGCAACACAAGAGCAATACCAGGTACTTTTAATACAATTTTGGAGTACTTACCTTCCAACAGAAAAAAGTGCTTTACACGTGTAACTTGGTTTTCTGCTCAAGTTTTCAAGGTCATAAAGTACAATAACACCATCTGATCCACCAGATAACATGCTGAAAGTGTTAACAAAGCACAAGTTACAACATGCATAATCTCAAGGTGGTCAGTATAACTGCGTGTTCAACATGAGAACAAATACATAGTACCAAAACAGAGAGAATTATTAATATACATTTTTACCAGCTAAAGTATATACTTACTATCTTCCCTCAATAGGCTCAATATCAAGGGTGTTGATACCACTTCCATGTATTCTTTCCACATCTCTGTCCTTATTCAATTCCAAACTTAGAACCCTACCCGCAAAAAAAGGGAGAGAGATAAACAGGAACACTTATCAAATGTTACTATGTAGCTCTGAACAGCTGAAACCCTAGTTCTGTGCTTCTTCAGTACATTTAACTCATCCTTGCCATTTTTTTTGCAAAACAACATGACATGGGGATAGAAATAAGTTTTGTAAAGTTGGCAGAAAAAAAATACTTTGTTGTCTGGAAGGTAAGAGAGAAATAAATCTGTAAAACAAGCTCAAAGAAATAGCAAAATTGCATTTGGGGTCTACATATTAAGCAAAAACTGGAATTCAATTTGCAAATACTGAGAAAAAGAAACATTAAGAAGTGCTGTAATCACAAGTATTAGCTACTTTGAAGTTTCATCATGCAGCATCCTATCAAGCTCCAACCTGTTTGGAATTACGGACACCTAGTGGACAAACTCATGTAGAGTATCAAGTTTAAAGTATTTCCTTTAGTGAAACGAAGTTTGTGTGCTACATTTTCTACAACACTAAATAAAAACTAGGCAACCCCGAATAATGAAGCTTACACAATGTTTTCTGACCTCCAGTTCTTACTCTGTATTTTTCACTATGCTAATATTTCATAGTAAAAAAAGAGATTCTGCTTTTTAAAAATCATACTACCTGATATAAAATTTAGACTTGAAAGATGATTAAAGCTTCCTATAGCACCATATTGTACAAACCACTAACAACAAAAATGTAACTAAGTAGATAACTAAAAAGCTGTGAGGCAGAGAGCCCCTACTCAGCTTCAGCTCAAGAGGCAACAGGTATATCCTCAGCATCACATTTGTAGACATGCTATAAAAGCAGCAAGTCATTTAAACTCTCTTAAAATATGTGAAATATAATTATGCAAGAATTCACCTAGAGTAAGAATTCAAGACATATACAAGATACCCAATTTAAAATGTTTGAACTCCCAGTGGAATTTTAAGAAGCAAGAAATCCCCTTGTGGAAATAATTTAAAACATCACTTCAAAATGCAGCTATAAAAACCATAATCCACAGAAGACTGTATGTTTTTTTTAAAGTCAAAATTGAGAAGTTTAGGAAGGGAAATGCTAAGCAGAGCGTTGTCCAAGTAAGGTAAAGTCTGTCCAGTGTGGTACTGTTCTTAACAGTGAACACTACATGAGTGCTGAGGGCACAGAGGAACATAACTGTGTTGTCAAAATGCACCCAGAAAGAGACTTCCTGAACTACCAAAATGATACAGCCCCATAAAACCATTGATCAACAACACAGATCCTCTTAATGGAGTTGTGTGAGTCAATGAAATGAGGTAGGCTTTATTGGATTTATCTTGAAAAACAGTTGCAAAGTAGCTTCTCTGACATTGAAGAAATGTTATTACATTATAACCCTTTGCAGAAATTTTAACAAACCTATCTATGCCGCCATCACTACCCACCAAAACTGCTGGGAAGCTAACAAAACCCCTGCATCTGATTCTTCTTCAACGTGCCAAAAGGCCGGGTTTGGGAAAAGAAAGGACGAGCAGATGCAGATAAGCGAGCATGACATACACCTGTTTCCTCACAAGCGGAGTACAGCCCCCGGAGAAACCCCCGGAGGAACCACGCCAACAGCAAGGGTAGTAACAACGAGGTGCAGGGAATGAGGCACAGCTTACTGTACTGTGCACACTCCGCCCAGGACTGAGCACACCGCACACAAACACTAGAACTGCTGACCTACGCACGCCACCACAACCCTACGGGGCACTCCGAGAGGAGGCGGGTGGGCGCGGGGAGCGGCTGCGGCGGCTCCCCGGCTCCTCCGCCCCGACCCACGCACACGATGGGACTGCGCTGCGGCAGCCCCTCATTCCGCCCCGGGCCGCCCCAGCTCGGGCTGGGCCAGGCGAGGCTCCGCGGCAGGGCGGAGCCAGGGGCTGCCGCTCTGGAGCCTCCCCGCTCAGGGACACCCGCCCCGGCCCCGGTACCTCCGGGTGCGCTCGGCCCGGCGCAGCCGCGCGGGGTCGTCCAGCCCGGCCTGACGGGCGGCCATGAGCGCCAACATGGCGAGAGCGCCCGACCCGCTCCGCACCGCGCCGCCATCTTG
>VZRN01006754.1:649932-713633 GCA_013397935.1 Dasyornis broadbenti | reverse complement strand
GCACGGCACCCATAGGCGGGATCGCGCAGGACGGCGCTGGCGCTGTCAGGCGGGACGGGGCTGGCGGAGGTCGGGGCTCGGCGCGTGGGCTCCGGCTCTCCGTGTTCGTGTTCCTGTGTCCGTGTCCGTGTGTCCGTCTCCCGGTATCTGTGGGCGGCGGCGCCGCGGCTTTGCCGGCGGGATCCCAGAATGAGCCGCGCCTGGCAGGCGCTCCGCGCTCTGCGTCTGCGGCTTGTGGGGCCCACCAAGGAGCTGGTGGGCACCGACCAGTTTGGTAACAAGTACTACCGGGTGCCCAAGCACGAGAGCCGCGCAGGTACGCACCGGGGCCGCGCCGGCGGTGCAGGCGGGCGCGGGGGGAGCCGCGCCCTGCGCTCCTGCGCGGCCCCTCAGCCGGGCCCCGCTGTCCACAGCCGGCGGGGCGGCTGGACGGCGGCTGATCGTGAAGGGAAATGCCGCTGCCGAGGGAGTCGAGGGCGGACCCGCCCTTTCCGTGCATCGGGAAACACGTGCGGGTTTTTCATTAGGCTGGTGTCCTAATGCCAGCAAAAAATCCTAAAGCCACTCACTGGAGGGTTTCAGAGCGCAGACTGTACTAGGTAGGCAGCAATTATTTGCTCTTCTTGGTAATACGAGGCGCTTCTGCATATGCTTTCAAAGGCTAGAGTCCAGAGAAGGGCAACTAAGCTGGTGAAAGGTCTGGAGTATAAGCCCTGTGAGGAGCGGCTGAGGGTGTTTAGCCTGGAGAAAAGGAGGCTCAGGGGTCACCTTAACACTCTCTACAACTGCCTGAAAGGAGGCTGTAGGCCTCCTGTCTCGTTGGTCGGCAGCCAATAATGACATGATAATGCTACGAATTGGCCTCAGCCTGCATCAGGGGAGGTTCAGGTTGGATATCAGGAAGAATTTCTGTACGGAAAGGGCTGTTAAACCTTGGAACGGCCTGTCCAGGGTAGTGGTGCAGTCAGCATCCCTGAAACTGTTCACGAAACAACTGGACATGGCACTTAGTGCTATGGTGGTGAACTCAGAGCTCTTTTCCAAACTAACCGATTCTGTCATTCTGTAAAATTAATTCTTACATGTACGTTTATCCTGCTCCTGTAGAAAAATACTTTTCTAGGTTTGTGCCTGTGTTCCAGGAGTCCACACGCTCTTACTCTCTGTGGATGCCCTACATATACTGCACTATGTATAATTCGTGGAAGGCAGGTTCCCTGAAGATGGCCAAGTGCACATAATGTTTTACAGTCCTCTTTCCTCTTCCTGCCAGGCTTAATTATCGGCTTACTGTATTCCACATCTTTTGTATAACTGCATCAGCTAGAGCATCCTGAGGCTGTGGAGACTTTTTACTTGGTATTCTTCAGTACAAAAGGAGAAGCAGAAAGTCTGAGACTGTGCAGTTGCTTAATCAGTACACCTTCTCTTTAGAAACACATAATGTGTGGTGGGGACATATTGCCTTCAGAGCAGTTCTCCTCTCCTGTTTTGCTGTGCAACTTCCTAAACAGCTATCAATGACTTAAAGCAAGTGTCAAGTATCTGGAAAGAGATTGTGAACACTCTTTCGTTAGCAGTGTGTTTTTCCTCAGGGTTAATATGCTGCTGTTTATAATATTCTTCCACGTTTTCTTCATCTTGCTTTCAACTTTTGGTCTTCTCACTGCCGGGGTTCATGGTGAATTTGAGGAGTGTACAAAAGGCTTTGTCTTTTAGCAATAAGAAATAGTGAAAACTACAATCAGAGTTCTTCTGTGTGATTGCTCCATTGTCAGTCCCTATTAACCAGTTAAAAATTACTTCTTCTCTGAGAAATACTGGTAGTTTTTTCCTTGATTTTTGAGTTTATGCTGACATGCCTTTCATAGTGAATGCCCACTGCTGCAACTTTAAGGTTTATCTCTATGTTTGGAACAGTAGTTGTGCAAGCAGGAGGATAGGAGAGGTGGAACATAGCTATTGAACTCTGCAGGAGCACAGTATAAGAGGCTTTTAAAGTTAGTGATGAATTGAAAACATTGTATCTAAGACGACATTGTGATAGCCTTTGTGTTTCCCATTATTTTTTTTTCAGATGGACTGTAAGAATACTGGGAATTACACTCTAGAGTTGAAGTTGCTCTGCTTTTGCTTTGGGCAGGGAGGGCTGGCTCTTAAACGATCTGCAGTTGCAGTTCTGGCTGAAGTCTGTGAGAGCAGCACTTATGTGAATCTTATGGCACTTGCATGTAAAGTCTTGTTTTAGTGATACAGATGACACAATGCAGATCTGCTGAATTATCAGTGTTCCTCTGTTGCTAGGTTTTTCTCTCACATTCTTCTGCTTGTTTAACTTACTTTCACTTGATATGTTGAAAATTCTGCACCACCAGCTTGCACTAACACAGTGTTTCACCGCCACTAAAAGGGAGAGATCTGTTCTTTCCTCTGTTTTCTTTTTCACTGCTGATAACTTTTCACAGTCATTTATTTGATGTTGAAAATAGTTTTCTACTTCCTGTAGAAAACTTTAATGAAACAATAGAATAAAATGACTGATGAAGAATAAATTGCAAGCTAAAAATGGCACCGAAGTGGGAATGAAGAGGATAAACTGTTATATAGCATAAGATTCTGCAAGATACCTTGAAAGAAAAAAAAAAAAACTAGAATTTTTATAATGTGTCTAATAATTCTTAACCATACTTATCTCAGTTTTTCTAATAGTTTACCATTAAGGTTTTTAATTCCTGTATTTTGACCTAGTAAAGTGCATATTGTCTGGAAAAAATCAAGTATTAAAAAGCAGAATAGGAAATCTGGCGAGGGGCTTATGTTTAATTCACTCTTCCTATTCTTCCATCTTTGGCATCAAATTAAGAGAAGGCTTTTTACAGTTCAGCTATACAAACTGAAATTTGAAATACTGAAGAATAAGGCCACATCTTCCATGTGATCATTCACAGTCAGTAATTCTTCCCTATTCTTTTTTTATTTAAGTAGAGAACAGGAGAGTTCATATGGAAAATACTACTGCTTTGCTATTGTGAAAATATTACTTGTGAAAATTCTGCTTATTTTCTGTATATTTGTCATTGTACTTTAGATGATCTTAAAAAAACCTTAATCCCACAGCATCAGCAGAATGGCAGAAGTCTGAAAGGAGTAAGCATGACTCCTATTAACAAAGAAGAAAGTGGTGGTGATTTTTTTTTTTATGAAAGTGTTCAAATGTTGTTTTATATTCTGTTGATTTGTTCTGTGTTCTGTAGTAGTGATGGCACTCACTATTAGACATACTTGACTATGAGATGTGGGTTTTAAAGGTCAGTAAGAAGAGCGGTAAATAAGTAGAATGAAGCATCAGGCTTCAAAAAATTCAGAAAACAGATAGGAAACACCCTGTGAATGCCATAAGAAGAATCAGTGAAAACTTACATAGGACAGTTAATAGCTGTAACTCTTCCAGCGGTTAAAGGAACAAGTAAAAATTACCTTAATGAGAATGAAGACCAGGAAGCATAGTGATGAATCAACTGGGCTAAATAATAAGTTTTTAGTGACCACAAAAGAAAAGACAAACCCTCCCTGAATCATGGTAACTGGTATGCATGGTGGAAAAACAGAGGAACAAGTAATATCTCCTAAGTGTATTCACAAGGTAGTGAGAGAAAACTGATGTGAAATTATTGTTTTAGAAGATAAATTCATGTCAAATTTTTTTTTCTGCTTGGACAATACTTCAGTGTTTTTTAGACCTTTTGGTGTGCAAAATTTAAGAATATGGATCGTGAATTTGCTATGTAGGTGTATAGCAAGTTAGGAACTGTTTGAATAGTCTGAAATGCTATCCTGTCATATGCAGGAAATCCACTCTCTGCCTGTTTAAGGCAGAACTACTCAAAGATTTTGTGAGGCATTTGGATGAAGAACAATAAAGTATTTTTATTACATTTGCGTGTCAAACTGTGCAGAAGGACCTAGGAAGTAGCTGTGAACATCTGATGGCAAGTCACTGTCACACTGTCATACAATTCAACTAGGTGACCAGCTGGGATCAAGACATACTTATTTATAAAGAAAGCATATAATGTATTGGTTAAAGGGTTCCAAGAACATGGATCTACACAACTGACAGGTTTCTGTAGTACAGCATGTATCGAAGTATTGTGCTGTTACAAATTTCATTTCTGTGACCTCTTAATATTGATACCCCTTTTCTTCCTCCATTTCCAGCTGACAAACTATCATCCACTTTCCTTACAAAATTACTTCCTTGTGAATGTTCATTATTGTTTTAGGATACACTTTTCCCTGACCTTTGCTGTTTGGGGTTACTTGGATGTAGGAGGTTCTGTGTTTATTAAATTTCTCCACCCACTGGTGACTCATTTTGGCTGTAATTTGTGCCTTCTATGGGTGGCCATCCTTGCGGTGTCGGTATAGGAAAGACGAGGTTTCATCTAATCCAGAGCAGGAGAGTATGCCAGTTCTCCCCCAGGCTTATGACTGAGCAGAGAAGTGATTACAGATGGTTGCACCCGCTGCCTTGGGTGGTGGCAACTAATTGGCTCCCACAACATTCTTGAACAGCATCCTGTGCTGGTCATGCTTTTGTACAACAGGGTCACATTTGGCATTTGTGGGCTTTAATAACTTTGTGAAGAAGTTTAAAGATATGGATGGCGAAGGTAATAGAAATTGAGGAAGGTCTATAGAAGTTAAAAAATTCTGACAGTTTGTAAAAGAAACTAGGAATTTAAACTGCTGAGAAAGCAATACTCTCTTTTTAAGCATTGGACAGCATTATTTGTTGTACATTGGGATGATCTGCAGCACATATAATTCATAGCTCACCCAGTGTCCTGACCATATGGAGACCAGTGCAGGATGGGAACAACACTGGAAAGAAAATGAATTGTAGAGGAAACCAGTAAGCTGTTGTGTGCAGATTTCACTGCAAGGTATCTACACTGTGTCTATACTGTGCTTTGCTGTCTGCCCCATGCATTTAGGGAGGGCTGAGTAGCTCTAGCACAGTGCCGTGACTGATAGGCTTGATCCCATTGTACTGGATCAAATATTGCAGAAAAAGAGTGCAAAACAAACAGGTCTTGCTTTCTCTCTCTTGATTTAGACAGGGTAGGTCTATGAGGACAGGCTGGGCTTTGTTTCAGACCAGCACAGAGATCCTACCTTAAGCTAGAGGTGAGAGCAATTAGTGTAGGTAGTATCTATGCCACCTTCTGCTTCAATCAAAAGCCATCTGACACCTTTCTTTTGGCCTGCCCTGGTCTTTGGCAGGGGTTTGGAACAGAAAACAGAGTGTGTGATGTGAAGAATTCATGTTTCTTTTTTGTCAGTTGTGAATTGTACTCTTCTACACTCAATCCGTGATCCAGGATACTCTTGGAACCTGAGGTCTTGTCTGTAGTAGGGAGTAGTAGAAGCAGGTCAGGGTAAACAAGTCTTTGGTGGTGAGTTTTTATGTGGTTGATGTTGAGTTTCCATACACCTCCATCACTGTGATTCAGAGAGTTTACTTCAGATTAAATTTAGTCTGTTTTCCAGGACTGAGGATCTGCAATATCAACTTTGGAGATCTCAAAGACGTAAAACATTGTTAGGTATATGCTGCAGGTATGGTTTTCACATTGCCATGGCACTTAGTAATGCTATTATTTATTGAAATGTTTTATAGATGAGGATTTCTTCTTAAAAAAAACAAGTTATGCACACAACAAGTGGTTTGAGATCCAAATCAACATGTGGTAAATAAAGGCAACACAGGCTATGCTTGCTTTGATTCAAGTCACTACAGTAGATGTAGTCTCACCAATATCCTAAGCTCTTGGATGTCCAGGTCAAACTCAAGATATAGCAACTGTACCCTGAGACCACCGTTACCTCTTTGTCATTATAGGAAGTTTACCTTGCATTCCTGATTTTGACTGTCTGAGTAATTAGGTTCTTAGGAGAAGAGCCAGCAACTTGAATAGATTTTGTTGTGATGCAGGGAATCACTGTGGAGATTAAAGAAGTGTCAGTGATGTGCAAGTGCTGATTTTAACATATGTTTTGCTCTCACTCAAAATGTTCTAATGAGTAATAGCAAAAAGATACGAGTTTGCAAGAGTATTGTAATTCTTCTGGGTGAATATAGAAAGGATTGGCATTTTGGGAAGATAGATGGGAAGATAGATATAAAATAATGCTGTTTCGGTCTGGTTGTCTAATTTCTCTTGAAAGAGAGAAAACAAATATTTTAAGTCCCTAGGCTGCAAGAGAAAGAAGTCATTAGATTCAGTAAAGAAAGTAATGGCTAGAAATAGAAGAAGTGTAATGAAAAGTTTGGGTGCCAATATAGTGGGAAAAGATCCTAAGAAAGTAACTGTACTGTCAACAGGAAGATGGGAGAATTCAAAATTAGAATAGTTAATTTCCTGAAAACATGAAACTTGAGACAAGGTACATTGTTTAATGTTTATCAAGTGCTTTTCTTTCAAGCAGGGAAAAAACTACCATCTTGAAAGTCAGGTCACATCTTTGACAACATGGTAAGATAGCCTTATTTGAATTTAAAGATGGTTCTGTACTTAATGACATTCTGTAAGTGGTGGGTTTTTACAAGATGAACCTAAAATGATGACAGTGATAAAATAGTACAACTACACCAAGCTTGTCATGAGAGGAACATCAAGCATAACTCATTAACTCTGAGATGACTCTTCAGATGGTTGTGGTAAAAGATGGGAAATAGGCGATTGAATAGTAGTGATGGATGACTCATTTCAGTGTCTTGGACAAGTATTTCACTAAACAGACTAGATTTATCAATGTAAGTAATTTATTTTTTTTATTATATAGCATACTGCCAGGTCATAGCTTTGATATATGATTAATTGTTCTTGCAGTAGAACATGGAGTGATACTTAAAGTGTTCATATACTTTTAAGTGAAAAACGAATTCCCCATACAGTTGATTATTTATTACAATCAAATATATCTTGCTGGAAATAGCTGATTCCAATTTCCATTGAAAATAATTTATAAAGACTCATAATAAACAATTTATTTTACAAATGCAGGAAGATAAGAGGCCCTAAATACTTAAGATCCGGTATATAATTTTTTATCAAAAGGCTGATTAATGAACAGCTTATATTTAAACTTTTTCAATATCTTCATTTGTACTCTTATCTGTTAAAGTGATTCAGTTAAAATGAGCACTGTAAAGTACCAGTGTACGCAAATTTTTATAAGAACAATAGGTCCTCATCAAGAGGTCAGTTTATTTCAAAGATTAATTAGGAGTGTTAAAAGCATGGCTTAAGTTTTGAAGTTCCCTTTATGGCAACAGCAGACTCAGGTTTGGCTTGATTTGGACCTTCAGTTTACCAGGAACTGACAGAAAATGCCTGAAGCATTCTGTAGGTTTTTATATGGTGCACAAGCTCTGCGTTAGGGGCCATGTGTGGCCTGAGCTTCTGATGCTATAAGCTTTAAGAAGGAAAGTGGTAAGCTAAAGTTTCTCAGTACACTTACTAAATACCGTCTAGAAATACATGTGGCATTACTGAGTTTCAGTTGTAAATTTTGTTGCTAATAACTGAATGCAAGCACTGGCTTCTGTGGGTAACATTTCCTTCATGTTAAATGCCCACTCATATTTGTATAAGTGTGTATCTTGTGCAGTAAATTCTCAACAATCCAGAAATGCATAAATAAAAAAAATTCTGTATAAGGAAAAGTACTAAATATTCAATTGCATGATATATATAAGTTGTACTAAATCTGATTGAATCCAGTCTTCAGTAAAAGTATATACACTTTTTAATGAACGTTAGAAAGATTTAAGGTTCTGTATTTAAGGAATCTTCTGTAACAGTTTTAGTAGTTCCTTTTCTGTTTTAGATACTGGCTGTCATCTTCCTGTGCATCAGAAGTTTAGAGTAGAATTTCTACTTCAAAATATTTTGTAAAATACAGTTTTTTTATTGAAGACTAGGCTGGGACATTCTTGTAATGCTTATGATGAATAGGAGAGTGTGGAAGGAGCAACAAATCTCCAAAACATATTTTCAGAGATATAAGTTACCAGGTTTTTTTGACTCTGAATGTTAGCTTCCTCGCTAACAGAAATGAAGTCTGAGGAAGAGACAGAAACTGATTCTGATTGTATAAAACATTTGTAAGCTGATGATCAAGAATTGCAGATAACTGAAGGTAATATTACTCAATATAAGAAGTAGTTTCGCAAGCTAGTTTAAGTGTTGGTGGAAAGCTAATAAATTTTAGTTTTACTTGTCTAATGTTAAGATACTAATGAAACACAGAATTTGAATATTGATTCATTGATAGAAAGCTAAATTCTAGAAGATTTAATTACCTTAGTTATGGAAATAAGTCTATGGAGAAAACGTGGGATTTTTTTTTTTTTCCACCAAATACAGACTCTCACGCCCCAACAATACCTGGCAGTTAGAGGTTTGTCCAGGTGGTGGCAACGTTGTTTCAAGAACAGCAAGTACTGACAGCTCACTGAGTATTCCTTTCTGGAGCAGTTGAAGAATGCAGAAACATTGTTCTAAAATAATTGTGTGTATGTATGTTTACACAGAAACAAAAGTTACACTGCAGATTGCCAGTTTCTAGAACAGTAATTCTGGAATGACAAAATAGCTTTTCAATCTGGTGATACATTACATAGCAAAGCAATTACTCTTTAAAGAGCTCATTGCTGATAGTAAAAGCATTTCTGTTTGAAAAATCCATGTTTGTTTGCAGTGATATAGAATCATAAAGGTATGAAAAACACTTCATAGTTCATTTAGTACAACCTCTGACCAACACCACTGTGTCAAGTAAACCATAGCATTAAGTGCCATGTCCAGTTGTTTCATGAACAGTTCCAAGGGTGGTGACTCTGCCATCTCCTAGGCAGGCCATTCCAATGTTAAACAACTCTTTCTGTGAAGAAATTCTTCTTGATGTCCAACCTAAACCTCCCCTGGTGCAGGTTGAGGCCATTTGCTCTTGTCACGTCATGGGTTGCAAGGGGGTAAAGATCAACCCCCACCTGGTTACAGTCTCCTTTGAGGCAGTTGTAAAGATTGATAGGGTCTCCCTTGAGCCTCTTTTTCTCCAGGCTAAAGACCCTCACAGGACTTGTGCTCCAGACCCTTCCCCAGCTCCATTGCCCTTCTCTGGACTCACTCCAGCCCCTCAATGTCTTTCTTGCACTGAGGGGCCCAGAACTGGACACAGCACTCGAGGTGTGGCCTCACCAGCGCACAGTACAGGGGGACGCTCCCTNATCCCTGCCCTGGTCCTGCTGGCCACACCATTGCTGATGCAGGCCAGGATGCCATTGGCCTTCTTGGCCACCTGGCCACATCCTGGCTCATGTTCAGCTGCTGTCACTAACACTGGGAGGTCCTTTTCCACTGGGCAGCTTTCCAGCCACTCTGCCCCAGCCTGTGGCACTGCAAGGGGTTGTTGTGATCCAAGGGCAGGACCTGGCACTTGGCTTCGTTAAACCTCACACCGTTGGTCTCAGCCTATCAATGCAGCCAGTCTGGATACCTCCAACAGATAGTGCTCCCACCCAACTTAGTGTCATCTGCTAACTCACTGACAGAGCACTCAATCCCCTCATCAGAATCATCAATAAAGATATTGAACAGGACTGGCCCCAGTCCTGAACCCTGGGGAACCCCACTCATGTCCAGCCACCAGCTGGATGTAACTCCATTCACCTCCACAACCTGAGCTCAGCTATCCAGACAGTTTTTACTGAGTGCACCTGTCTAAGCCACAGGCTGCCAGTGCTTCCAGGACATTACCATGGGAGACAGTATTGAAGGCTTTACTGAAGTCTGAGTAGGCAACATCCACAGCCTTTCCCTCATCCAATAAGTGGCTCACCAGGTCATAAAAGGAAATGAGGTTGGTCAAGCAAGACCTACCTTTTCTAAACTCCTACTGGCTGAGCCTGATCCCCCTGGTTGTCTTGTATGTGCCACATGAGGGCACTCATGATAATCTGTTCCATATGTTTTTCTTTTAGCTGCCAGAAGCAAACTGGCAAGTGGCTTGGTATGTTAATCTCTCTGACTTGGAAAAACAGGAACAGTATTAAGTAGTCATATGGACAGGCAGTAACTTGCTTATTATCTGGCCATTGCTACAGCCAGGTTTGATCTTCAGTGTGCGTATTGATATTAAACTTAGATGCTAATCTTGTTGAATTCTGCCTGCTGGTATTAACATTCATATGCTGTACATTTGTAAGTTAATTATTGTGCACTTGACTGGAAAAGCTGTTTTGATTCTTTCAGGAGAGGTGTGTGAAGAGGTAATTGTGTAGATATCTTTCTTTTAGGTCTCTTTGATTCAGACAGTAAAAAAAATCTGATAATAGAAAAACACTTCTTAAAAATTTTCTCGTGTTAGTAGCTCTCTTCTACAGTGTATAGAGAAAAAAGCAGTGTAGTGTTAGAAAGATAGGTGTTTTTAATAGGTGGAAAAATCTTACAGTTTTTGATCATGCTGATTTGAACAACTGACACCTGTAGAGCTGAGAGTAACAGGGCTGAGTGTGTTGCAAATATGATCATTTCGATCATGGTTGTTAGCATATCATCACGCCTGCTTTATGACTAAATTCCCTGCCTTTTAGTTTCATTCTGAAATAAAAGGAGAATTCAATTTACTTTTCTGGTTCCAAAAGAGGAAAAAAATCCATGATTTATATGCATAAACAGAACAAATCACCTACTCTGTGTCAAGTTCTAGGGTTTGAAATCATGTTGGGAAATGAAAGAATAGATTTTACAGAAGAGAGTGCAAGTATGTCAGTAGCAGGTACAGGAAACATTTTTTCTAATATGTCTGTATAACTAATTTCAGTGCATTATTTACATGAACTTGGGTAAATAAGATTATAAATACATGTGATTTGTTAACACAATACTTGTGTGCTTTGTCACTTGTGATTCTGATGTGAAAATTTTCAGTGTCCATTTTTGCTGGTACCTAATTTGGTGTATCATTTTTAGGAATTGTTTGTTACTCTAAAGTAAGACTATAAATTAAATTAAATATTTAAATAAAAGTGGTGGGGCTACACTGTCATTTTAAAAAAGAAGATAAAATGACAAAGAGCTCAACAAAAGAGTGCTGTTGAGGAACCATAATAGAAGAGAGTAAAAGGAGCTGAGTAAGGTTGGCATGCTACCCTGTGAGCCACTGTAACATTTTCAGGTTCCCCAAGAATAGAGAAGGCAGTGAAGAATTATGTTTGTCTTCTGCTTTTTACAAAAAGTTTATTGTGTTCTTTATAGGTTTTTAAAATACCAAACAAACTTTCTGACATCAGAGGTTTTATAGTTTTAAGTTCAGATTTGCAAATATAAGAACTGCTTTGCTTTTAGGAGAGGGAAGAATCAGTTTCATTCTCAGGCTCTGGGCACAGGGGTTGCACAGAAAGGAAGAACATCGAGAAATGAGTGTGACAGGTTGAGGGAGTGGAAATGATGAAACTGGGAGGCAAGATCTTAACTTCTAAATGTACCTTGTTTATGGCCATATGTGTATGAAATACAGCACGTTATGTCATCCTTCTTGAAGTGAAGGACTGACTAGCCTCTTTCATCCAGATGATCTGGAGACATTATGAGCAGGATCTGCAGTCAGTATGAAATTTGGAAGAGGTCAAAGAAAGGGTGGATTCGGGCAGACTTCTGCAGGCAGTGTTCAGTGCTGTAGGAACTGAAAATGTCACAAGCTTTGGAATTACGAAACTCATGTACTGATTGATATTTTGTGTCTGTAAGAGGGATACGAAACTCCAGGATGAAGAAAAGTTAGTCTGGACAACTACAGACAAGAAGATAGAATGAAAAATACATAGCAATATGAAGTGGGATGTCCACTGAACATAACAGCTGCAACAGATGTTACTGAAGAAGTTACATTTCTTCAAGTAGGAGTCTATGCAGCAGTGGGGGAAGATGTTGGAAAATTCTTTTAACTTTAGCACAGTAGTGTATGACCCCTGTATTTGTGGTTAGTGCTTTGTTTTGTACCACACAGTGCTTCGTACAAATACCAGAGGTCAATGTGGCCTTGTGTTAACTCCCTATTGTGACTAACAAGTCTTGTGACAGCTAATGCTTCACTGTTAATTTATATTAGTGATTAATATGTACTAGTTGATGTCTTAGTTTTGAGAACAGATAGAGTGCTGGAGTAAAGAATGATATGAGAAGTGCATCACGACCTGACCACACGTTTGAGATACGCTCAAGGAAAGAAGATTCATCAGAAGATCTGGGACTGTAAAAGAGAATTTTGAGAAATGAGATGTTCCCGGATGACCACAAAAGAACCTCACAAGCCAAATAAGTTTGGGCTACAGGAGAATATCTGTTTTGGCACCTGGAGCACTATCTCGCCCTCATTCTTTGCTTTACTCTGGTGTCTGCAGAGTTTTCCCTCTCACATATTCTCACTCTGGCTGCAATTTCACCCATGCAATAACTTTCCTTCCCTTCTTAAGTACATTAAACCAACAGTGTCACCACTGTTGCTGATAGGCTTGGCCTTGGCCAGTGCTGGGTCCATCCTGGAGCCATCTGGCACTGCCTCTGTCAGACATGAGGGAAGCTTCTCACTGTTTCTCAGGGAACAGAAGCTCCCTGTAGCCACCCGCTCCACTACCAGAACCTGGCCACGCATACCCAGTATATTAGTGTAAAGCAGAGACTCGTTATTATGGTCAAGAACACTCCAGCAGTTGTTGAATTTCTTCATTGCACGGGAAGATATCCTGTGCAATGAAGAAATTCAGATAAGTTAACTGAGCTCGTTCATATCATGTTTTGCTCTCTGGATCATAATGTTCTCATGAGACAACAGTCAAGGTGAAGGCTCTGCCTTGAATCAGGAGAGGAATTCATCCAGGAGTATAGTTCATGTTTGATTTGTATAAAAGTTAATCATGGAGGCTGATAAGTAAATTTACTGCTGCATTGTTAAACTTGAGTGAGCTGAATATTGGTGTTGTTTCTGTGAATGTAGAGTGCATAAGAGAGGAATTCAAACTATTGTCTTAATTCACTGTCTTCAGTACAATATATTGTTACTCAGATACTTAGAGAAGGCTGCTGACTGCTTCTGCTCCTGCTCCTATAATGCAGAGTGACTGATTAGGAATTGAGGAAGCAGGAAATAAAGTTCCCCAGGCACTCAGAATGGCAAAATCTGTGTTTCCAAGTAGGACTGCTGGCAGTTATCTGGAGCAGATGCAGCCAGTAACAGGGTACTAAAGGAACACTTGCTGCTCTGGTGACCAAACATCACAAAAGATTTAATTTGAAAAGCAAAACGGTTGCTAACAGCCACAACTATGTGTGGGGAGGAAAAAGCTCACAAAACCATGGGGAATTTTAAAAGACCTTACAATTAAGGATAGTAGGTGTTGTCTCTTTGATGGTCCTGCACTCTCACTCTAAGTGGTCCTTGCTACTACTTTTTCAGACCAGCACAAGGCCAGGCACAGCAAGTTTCATATTAGCTTAATTTGTTTGTATCTAGCAACTTTCCCTGTTCCCCCATCAACAAACCTTCATTTTGTGTTGAAAGAAACTAAAAAACAGATAAACCTGCTTCATGCACAAGAGCTTCATGCTGTGTGAGAGTTGTAAAAGGTTCAGGCAGAGCAAGAGAGAAGCCTCAAAGCTGGTTATTACGGACTGCAAAGGCTGTTTAAACGTGCCTGAAAAGTGCTGGAGTTGCTGTTAGCCATCAGACTATATACTTGTGCTTCAGAAGTGGTGGCTTTCCAGTGTATGTTAGCTATAATGCTGGTTAGTGTAGTCATCACTATATTGAAACAACTAAAGGTTATTCTAAGCTTAAGGTGAACTGATATTCCAGAAACCTTAAAAAAAAGTTTGTTCTGGTGTCAACACTCTCTGATTGTGGAACTATAAATGTTTCAGATATAGTGACACAACTTTCATAAGCAGTTGTAATATGTCTTTTCCTATTTTCAGTCAGTCAAGGAATGTTAGTTAATAATGATGGCTTGATTATCATCAGAATCATCTTTATGCTTTCTCTTTTACTACATCAGGTTTTAAAATGCAGACTTTGAATGTTTTTCCATAAGAAATGCAATGAAACTTATTCTTTTGAAGTCAATGAGAGAATATGTGTTGTTTTCCAGAATTTCACTTTTCTTTTTGCCATTTTTGCAAAATACCTACTGAGAGAGTTCTGTATTTAAATGGCTAATTTAATGCATATAGTGTATTTTGGTGTTTAAACCACTGTATAAACACAAACTGTAAATACTTAATCTAGGCACTATGATAGAAACACAGGACTCTAAAATTGCCAAAACTTAAACTGCTAATGGTTAAATTTTCTGCAAAACTACTTGGCTATAGTAAAATTATCATCCATGTTTATTTGTGTGATAAAGTAAATCTCTGATCTTAGAGTTGGTAGAGTCTAGTATTTCTGCCAAAAAAGCAGAGCAGTCCTCTTCCGCTGGCTGCTTATGTCTGCCTTCTAACGCTCATTACAAGTGTTTGTGCAGTCTTTTGCTCAGTCTGTTTCCTGTCTAACTTAGTGTGCTGGTTTTTTTCAGCAAGAGGAGTTACTTGGTCTGGCTCATGGCACAAGCTGTGTAAAGGAGCTAAAAAGCATCCAGGGATGAGAACAATCCAGGCTGGCTACTTTCTGTGGCTCCTCTAGTTTTAAATGCTAATTGAACTACTAATTCAGGTAATTCTAGTAATTCTAAAGAGTCAAAGGCTACATTTTTACCTATATGTGGAGATTTGCAACTACTGGTATTGTTTTTCTTAGTTCCTATTTGTAATAGCAATAGAACTTTTCCACTCTTCTTTTATATAAAACAAAAATCTAAATTAAACCTGTGATTATAATGTAATGATTATAAAATAATAAAAAGAGTAGTTTTAGAAGTAAGTTGTGATTATTATCTTCTGTTTGGGATTATTTTTTTATTACTTAGTATTGTAACAGTTTCTTCAGATCAAAATGGAGACATTTTTCCATGCTATTAAAATGCACATGGTATTTTTATATGGATATTTTCTAATTTCAAGGAAAAAAGTTTTCTTAGTCTATTCCCAATTTGAGAACCAAGAATGCAGTATCTATAAGCATTGGTATCAGTTCAGTGTAGTGTACCAAAACTTCCTAAGTTGTTCTTGAAATAATTAAGTGGGAGATGACAGGTAGTTTATGAAATCTTGTGGTTTTGTGACATTTTCATCATTTCAAATTGCAAAGACATGCTGTGTAATCAGTTTCTAAGCCAGAGCTGGAAAATGGGCAGCTCTGGGTTTGTGTCTGACCCAGATATGTAATAGCATGGGAAAAAGTCCAAAAACTGGAACCAGAATCTCTTGTGAACCTTAAGGTGAAATGAGGTTGACTGTGTTGATTAACATGAGTTTGTCATTGATGTAAGGGAGAGATCTTACTCATCCTTTACCTTTTCTCCTTCAAGCTGACAGTAGCATTCATGAGACCTGTTGCTGTGCCAGTTTAAGTGAGTTGAAAAGGTTGAACACGTGCCATGAGTTATGAAGGTGGGACAAAGAAAGAGGGTGGAACCTTTGAGCTGAAAGTAAAGTGGGAGTTTGGTTACTCTGAGCAGAGGAACCTAGAAGACTGCCAGGGCAACGCATGCCTCCTTATGTAGCTTACTCCTTAGTGTTTCTATAGCATTACTGATGAGATTCTGCTTTTCATTTTGTGTTAGATTAAAACAAACCTCTTATATGAGAAAGAAGTGGTAGTAGTTGATGAAATAGGAAGTTCAGTATGACTTGTTGCTATGATCACAGGGTTTTGGCAGGTGTATTAAACTATTTTTCAATTCTGGAAGAAGCCATTTAACCCTGTCACTGGAAGAGAAAATCATCAAATTGAGTATTTTAACAAGCTTTATAGAAACGTTTTGCCAGTGGAATCTCTACTAATAGGGCTGTGTAGTCTGTGCAGATCCTGTACAATGGTGGGGTAATGCTTCTGAGGAGGTCTTTGTCCATTCCAGACCAGAACTTTCCTCTGAGAGCAGGGAGGAATTACAAAGACACAGTCTCTTGCAGATCATATTAATTTTTAGACTTTTGCAACAGACACAGTATTCCCAAATGTGACTAACTCCATCCTCTGAAACAGAATATAGGTATTCTCAGAGAGGTGTAATTAATTAGTTTCTGGAGTAATTAATTGGTTAACTGATTTCTGCTGCTCTGTTGCTTCTGTACAAGACAGTTCACTACAGTCCATAACCCTGACTCTTCCATGTCCTTTGGTTGTTCACATCTTCCCCTCAGTAAGAGAGGTGGCTAATCCAAATCAGAGTTTGAGGCCTTGAATGTCTAACCATACCAGCCTACGAAATAGTTTCAATGTACCAGAAAACCAGAAATATGCCTGTTCTGTCAGTCACAAGTTAGTTGTTGTATATTATATTTGCTTTAATAATATTGAGGCAGCTGGTGAGTAGACAGTTGAAGCAAAGAAATAATCATACGTCACTCAGGCGCCTTGGAGCCATTTACAGTTGCGTCTAGAAATGAAAGAGGGCTTCAGTCAGTTACACATCTTGACCTACCTCCTGAGTGACAGCTTGGCACTCTCTCTTACTTGTTTTTTACAAATTATGACTGTATCTCTGAACTTGTACAGTAACCTTTCGCATGAAGGGTAGTCCTCAAAACTATCTTGTAGCAATGCATTTGTAAATTATTGAAGTATGTAAGTTTTCAAGTCTTTTAATACGAATTACTATCTTATAACCCAAAAAAGACTGTATTGAATTTTAATACCTGATTGATTAGCTGTAATTATTGTATAGTTAGCCATGAGAGGAAGTCACCTTATCACAACCAGTGTGATTCTGGGGGAGGGACAGAGAAGGGGCAAACACTCATGTTGTTCTACCCAAGGGAAAATGGAGATCTAAGATTCTATTGTGCTGGCTGTCCAATCTAAGGGATGATCCAAGTTTTCACCCTGGGGCCTACTGCTATCAAAACCTTACTGCAGTTGTTCATGTGTGCTTTCTTGAGTTTCCCACCTTGCTTCCCTTTTGGGTAAGAAGAAAGAATCGGGTGATGGGTGAAGATGGAAACTGGTCATCAAGCATTTGTATTAGCTATTGTTAAAATTTATGAATCTGTTCTGATGGAAAAACTGTTATATTGAATACTTTTTTTACCTCAGAATGTTTCTAAAGACTTCTGCATCTTGAAAAAGTTGATTTGAATTATCCTCAAAAGTCTGAAATAGCAACAAGTTTATATATAAACATAGTTTCAGACTGCTTACCAGGATCGATATACTTACGATGCAAGCTGAATACATTCAGTTATCTGTCTTGTGGCAAATGTTTACAGCATGGTTGGTACTCTTTCAAAGGGTTTGTACTGAAAATGCCAGTACAAAGTTACATTGCCTCGGGTAATCGAGACAAAGGAACTGGGGATTAAAATACATAAACTTGCAGTCTCTGTCCTCTTTTGAGTTGAAAGTGATTGTGTTCCTTCTCAAATGTTCTTGGATCCCTGTAAGTGTGTTATTCTGGTGCACAGCTCATGAAGGAAATCCTTCTCTAGCAGGAAGGTATGGCATAATATGAGGCAGGACTACATCTACCTAATGTAAATTGGCTATTAAGTGGAAATAAACAGGATGAGCTAGAAGAGAAGAAATTGATAATCTATTGTAGTAGCACAGTGGCAAACAAAGACAGATTCAATGTGATGCTGCTGTGTCCTGTTCAAATGTCTGAAGTGCGAGTGTGGGCCTTCTTTATAGATGAGTGAGGGAAGGAAATTAATTCTACCTGATGTTCTGTAAAAATGCTTTTGTTTTATTTTTCTTCCCTTGGCAAACCTGTCCTGAGATCAGGTCTGGCTTCAGTGTCTAGCTTCTTGGTTCTCTATGTGTAATAGATATATTAGATAAGAAAGTTAGGTATTACTTAACGATAAAATTACTCTTACTAGATCATATGTTCTGCATGTAATCAAGTGTGAATTTATATAGGATTGTTGTGGTTTAACCCCAGCCAGCCACCAAGCCACATGCAGCTGCTCACTCATTCCCCCACCAGCAGGATCAGGGTAAGAACTGGAAGGGTAAAAGCTGGAAAATTTGAGGGTTGAGATAAAGACTGTTTAATAGGGAAAGCAAAAGCCATGTATACAAGAAAATCATCCATCTGCAGGAAAGCAGCATCATGGTTACTGAGGAAGATAAATGAAAGATAAATGCCTTCACTCCAGATGTTGCCCCCTTCCTCCTTTTTGTCCCCACTTTGTATACTGAGCATGATGTCACGTGGTCTGGTCAGCTGGGATCCCCTTCCTGACTGTGCCTCCTCCCAGCCTCCCATGCACCCCTGGTCTCCTGGCCAGTGTGGCAGTATGAGAAGCAGAAAAGACCTTGTCTCTGTGTAAGCTTTGCTCAGCAATAATAAAAATATCTCTATATTATGAATTGTGTGTTCAGCACAAATCCAAAACACAGCCCCATACCAGCCACTGTGAAGAAAATTACATCTACTCCAGCCAAAACCAGCACAAGGCTACTACTCATACACTGACATTGCTCAATGTAATGCAAAAGCAGTGATGATTCCTTGTCATTTTTCTGGCAGCCTCCTTTACTGTATCTTTCTCCCCTCAATTGTTTAAAAAAAAAAAAACCAAACAAAAAAGTAAGTTAGGAAATCTCAGATATTTCACTTCCTCCTTACTGCAGTTTCACTGTCTGTAGAGGCCTGTTTTCTATCTTCCTTATTCTACCAAACAAAAAAAAACTAACCTGAAAAGAAGCATCTTTTTCTGAAACTAGAATAAGAAGAATTTCATTAGAAGAATAGTGAAGTTCAGTTGCTGCTGGCAAAATGTATTTGTTTATATACAGTTATTTCAAATTTTTGACATTATAGTAGGGAAACACCTGCTGTAGAACTACTTCCACATTTGCTGTACTGCTGGGCAAAGAACAAGAGCCATCTCTACTTTTATTTTATCTTTCTGAATATTGCAGTGTGATTTCTCCCATCTGTATTGTTTAAATTTATTTTCAGATTTTTATTAAGCCACAGCAGTGTGTTGCTTCTCTCATACCTGCTTGGTCATTGAGATGGAAGGATAGCCTTTATCCAAGATGTTTAAGTTGATGCCTAAGAAGTGTACTGTAGATAAATATGGATAGTAATGTCTATCCTTATTAGCAAAAATGCAACCCTCTCATGCTACAATTCTTACAGTTCACGTCAAATAGAAGGTAAAGGAAAATTCTGAAATTAGTTTGTGAATGTTCATGGAGTTCTTGCATTTAGTGAAGGAGACAGAAAAGAAACAGCTTGATTGATATAGACCCAAATGTACTAGGACTCTACCTGTCTCAGGCTGTGGAAGGAGAGGAAGTGTACAGAGGAGATTCATCCTTGCACAGGAGTTTGTAAACAAGGTAACTTGTAGTCCAAGTGAAAAATAGAAACCCTGTAGTGGGTCTAAAGACATAATTATGTTCCCACAGTTCCTGACTAGAAAACCAATCTTTGCAGCTGTGTTATAAATTCATGAGTAGGGTAGAATGTGTATGCCATGTCAAGAGAAAATTATGTTGTTGTAGTTGTGCCTGAATGGCAGATTTAGCAGTGTGGGAGATCAGGAAAGTCTTAGTGAAAATATCTTGTGCATAAAGAACCTAAACATTGGAGAGAAATCCTCAGTACCAGAAAGAAAGGAGGAGAATGATGTCATTCTTCATCATGATTATGTGAAAAGAAAGGATAATAACACATGCTAGTTTTAATATGAGGGTCATACACATATTTATGGATGCCAGAGAGAGAGATGGTCGTACAGAAGGAGGCAAGACTAAACTCCTAGTAGAAAAGAATTTGTTTCTGTGTATAAGATGAATGAATCCAGATAGGAAACTCAGCAGAACTGTGGAGGGTTCTTAGAAGTAATTTGTATCAGAAAGAAGTAGTAAAAGTGGTTGGAGTTATATTATGGTATCTGTACCACAAATACTTGTCTGAAGGGTGTTTATGTTGCAAAGATTGCGGTGTCTCCAGAGGTAAAACACAGGATGACAAGCAGGGATGAGGGACAGGCAGTGCCATGAGGCACTTGCCTTGTAAGTACTGGAAGATAATTATTAGTTACATATTTCTGAGAGTAGTTGTTAGAACAATTGCTGTAAATGCAGTAGTGCACTGGAGCTTTTCTAGTTCCTCGTGCTGATGCAACAGAAAAAGTTGGAAACCAATGAAGTAGCATAGAGAGAAAATGTAACTATAATAAGGCAGTAAGTAAGGGGGGGGGGAAAGGCTTGGATTGAATAATAATTTTTCCTTGTAATGAATATAGTTAGAAACAAGTGGAATTAAAAGGACTGAAAAGTTTAAAAAAGCGCTCTGCAGTGGGAGCTTTAATGTTGGACAGTGATTGGTATTTATGATTCAGTCCATATAACTGTCTTGAAACCAGTAAAACAGTTCAGAGGGGGAAAGTGAACAGAAATGTATAGGTATTTGAGATTTAGGGGAGTCTTGTGCTGTAGTTTTTTATTTTTCCCCCCCCTCACTTTTTCCACTTTTATTTTTTTTCCAGTTGTCTTGGTTTGAGACTATTTAAAGGAGAACACTCCAGAATGAGTTGCCTCTCTTTATAGGTTCAACCAATCCCTCCCTTTATAGGTTCAACTAATTTCACCAAGAAAGAATGAATATGAGTAGATATAAATGAAAAAATGTCAGTTTACTAACAAGCAGAACAGTAACAGGCAAGAAATAAAAGCAAATAATCACCAGATACAAAATTGCTAAATCTCATGAACTCCTGAACAAAGAGAGACACAAAATACTGTTTGCCCATGACAACTACCAATGTGAAATGTGGGTTTTTTTCCCCCCAAGTTAACTTACTGTGCATTAATGACTATTTATCTTTAACATTTAGTTAAAGTATGGCATAAATGTGTAATTTGATATGATAATGTCAGCTTAATCCCTACAGCACTCTTTGTTTTGGGATGGTGCACCTCTTCTTAGAAGGCAGTAGCTTTCAGATTAATTTGAATTGTATTTTAAGTATTGGTCCAGTTAACAAACAATGAGAAATTGCATCTATTCAATTGTATAGAAGAATGTTTAATCTCTAAAGCACATTATTATATCTAAAACTGACAGCATAATCTGTAGTTTTGGGGGGTTTTTTAAATTTTTTTTTTATACCAAGGTGTCTCTTGGTACAGTTTTGATTAAAAAAAGAAGTGATTTTATATTTAAAAGTGACCTATCTCAAATTACAAGAATTTTTTTCTGTCACTTCTGTGGTCCTGCAGTGGCCACTCAAATTATGATATGTATGCAGTATTCACTAGACTTTTTACCTACCTCCCCCTCATACCCTCAAGCTGTGAAAAGTATAGCAACCACTGTATGTAATTTTAGTAACAATTCACAAGTAGTAATAACATTTTACCCATTTTGACTACCCAGCTCATCTGTAGCTGGCGTATCTCTGAATAGCTGCACACGCCCCTTTTTCTCAGGGTTGTTTCCCATGGCATGTTCTGTCGTTTGCCTTCTGTCATGCTGAAAGAGATTGCAGATGGTGAAGGCAATATTTCTGTGAATTTAGAAAATTTTGTGTTCTTAGATGGAAGTTTGTAATTTACTGAGTATTGCTTAGTTTTGAGTCTGTTCAAAAGGCATTCAGATTTATTTTTGAAGAATTATTGGCAGACTGAAACTTCTATCTTATATTACTGTAGTTAAAGTTCACTCCGTAGATTAAATCATATTATCACTATTTAATACTTTTGAAGTTTAGTATTTTAAAGTGATGTTATCCTGAAATTGTATGTAATAGAAGACCTCATAACTGCTAGTGAAATTGAAACAGTTTATAGGAGTTAATTTCTAGGCAAAAGTGGATAGTCTGCATGAATAAAATGGCAGACTCTTGCACTGACTTTGGCATAATGGAGTTCTGATGCATTTTGTAACTGAACGAGTGGGAATGCAGAGATTCTGAGGTATTTCTGTAACATACTGAGCAATTTCTGTGCAATGAGGTTCAAGAATGTGTTGGTTCTGGATTTGAACCTGTAAGTACGCATGTCTACCTTTTTTATCTAGTTGGACTAGATGAATTTACTTCAGTTAGATCAGCTAAACTGGGGAGAAAAGAGGGTTCTAGAATGAAGATTGAGCTGACCAAAAAACACAAATTATGACATTGCTAATTAGGAAAAGATACAGCATAAGGAAGTTGGTCAGAAGTATGGACAGTGACTCAGAGTTGGCTCAAAAGAAAAGATGCTATTGGATGCATCTGAAGATTTGTTTTAATGTGATGAATAAAAAAACAGCTGAAGATGAATGAGGATTGAAACACAGTATTTAATTCCGTGTAGAGAAAAAGAACCTGCAACTTGTTATAAAATGAAAGACAGAATGCAAAATATATTTGACATGAACAGTAGAATTATTACTCATTAGAATATTTTTCAAGTATGATGAAGACCTGACAAATAGTAGATCTGCAACTTTCAAATAGCAAAATAATGGACTAGAAGGAAAGTAATTGGTAGTTTCTTCAGTATAGTATAAATAAGCGTTTAGATAGTATTCCTAATAGATGTTTCATAGGTCCTAAAGAAAATAAAATGCTGAAAAAAATTGTTAGAAGACAACTTGCCTGATGGTTGTATAGGATATGATGTTGGATTAGTCTGATAGCTACTACCCTGTATCAGAGACAGGACTTCCACTGTTTGCCTTCAGAAAAGAAGGTGGGTCTGCTATGCTTGCCTCTTTTGTTATTCCCAAGGTGTAGAAAGCCTTGGATGGAGGAATCCATACAAGGAAGTCCCCACTCCTGTTTTCCTTTTCAGTGCTCTCCTTTTCATACTTTCTTTTCAGGTCGGTACTCTGAACCTGCTATTTGTGATGCTGATTAAGAGAGTAATTAAATTTAAAGAGTCTTTAAGATCTCTTTCTGCATTGTTGACTGCTAAATTCTATAAGACTCATGCCCTCCAGGGAGGGTAGTTTGTGTAGAGGAGATGCAATGTCATAGAAAACAACTTCGAAACAGTTTTTTGTTGATAGTGGTATGTTAGTTGGGTTCTTTTCCTCTGTTAGGAGAAAATATGCAAATAACAGAAAGCTGTTTGAGCTAGTCTTTGAATATGTGAAAGAATGACATTGAAACTTGTGCTAGTTTTAGTGGGGATTAGGAATGTATTTGTAAATATTAATAAGCATGAAAGACTAGTATTTGATGGCGGATACCTAAAAACTGTTTGGTGATTATCTTTTTGCTTTTACATCAAGCTTTAGAGAGCTCTCATATTGTGCACATAGCCTATTTAGGATCTTTTGATGATTCTAAATTCTTTTTGTTGATTATCTAATTGATGGAAAATATTTTAAAATTACACTTAATGTGTAGAATAACCCTAAAATGATAATACGTGCTTGATTATGCATTAATTAGCATGGCATCACTCCAGATGAGGCTTTCAAGGCTGTCATAAGTAGCAGTACTGGAAATCACTGAGCAACATGATTATTCTTACAGTTTTGCAAATGGTGCAAAGGTCTGGAATACAAACATTTCTGAAAACTTACACACTAATTTCTATTATACTGAGAAGTATTTTTTGAGTGGCTGGATATTAACCAGCCTTTCCTTTTAAAAGATGAACCTGGTGTGTATTGGGGGTGGTGCAGTGTTGTTATAGATGCCATTATCTAAGCAATGCTTATATAATTCTTGAAATGAATCAGGTTTTGCCTGGGGGATAAACTGACTTTTCCATTCACATTTTAATTTCCCTGGGACTTTACTGGGTTAATATGACAATTTTTCTCTAGTGGTAACAAATGTAATGTTTCTTTTTTGCATTCTTGCTGGTACCAGTCCAAGTGCTTTTCTACAGATTTTTCCTGAGAGCATTTAGGTACAAGGTTATGGCATTGGACAACTGGCCACTGTTGAAGTGTTCTCTGTGTATGACACCCCTGCCGCCTTGTCAAAGTGCCATGAACTGTGGAGGCCATGTAGAACATATGAGAGTTCATGTTCCCAGACAGAGTGTGTATTTTATGCCTATGGTGAATCAGCTGACAGTCCTCCAAATAATTCGTTTATAACCACTGCAAGTGCCTGCTTTAGAAACTGTTGTTTGCTTTATAAGAGTTGGTTAAACTTCATGTCAATTTTCAACAAGATTTTTTAAATTTTTTTTTATTGCAATGATTACATTACATAGTGACTGTCTTGCTACAGAATACTTTGGATGGGGAAAGTAATGGACCTTTTGAGGTTTTTTTTATTATTCACTTCACTTTTGCCTGCTTCAGATATTAGCAACAATTATGCTGTATTTTAAAAATCAGCTTCCTAAGGTGGTAGTGCTCCCAACTTTTGTAGGAAGTCTTGCTATTCACAAACTCTTCCAGTTGTCTTAGGAAGAAGGTGAGAAAAAGGAAATCTTCATGAACTTCTATGCATGGGTGTGTAGAAGGTATTATTAAATTAAAAGCAAAGCTTTTAATGTGGGAGGAAAGTAATGCAATCTGCAGGTGATGTACCTTAATGCCATAAAACTTACAATTTTTGTTTATTTGTAGTACTTCTGATACCTTGCTAAAACGTAAGTTTAGTGTCATCCTAGGTTTATCTGACTTGTGACATTGCTACTTGATCCATTTTTTTAGTATCAGCAGATGACTGAATTCCCCACCTAATGCAATTTTTTGCACAGCATAAAATTGTAAAACTGTTTTATTCAGGGTGAGGACTCTTTTAGAGTGCTGTTCTTTTTAAGCATTCATATGTAATGGATATACTAATGATTTTCAAGGTTATATTGGAAGGAAAAAAGAAATCACGCTTCTTCAGTGGCTTTACAGTGCAGAAGATGGCATTTGGGGAAATACATAGAACATATTAGGTTTTATAGGATCACAGTTGTCGGGTTTGTACTACTGTGAGTTTTCTTTTATTGCAGCTTTGTGTTGCTTATTAACACTGTTTTCAGTCTTAATTTACTTCCCTAGGTTTTCAGTTTTGATAGGATGCCTAGAGGTTAGCAAGCCCAACTCCACACATAAATTGGAAAACTATGCATTTTAATGTATTTGGTGGAAGTTTAATCAGTTCCCTTTGGAAGTGCTTCAACACCCTGCACTTTAATAAAGTGTCATGGCCTAGAACTTGGAAGATATGGATAAAATAGAATTAATTGTTTTTGAGAAATGGTGGTGAAGTTTTGAAATAATGCAAAATAAAGTTAACCCCTAAAGAGTCTAATGATTATACAACAATTAATATGATTAGACAGGATTCTTGGTTCCTGTACTTCACAGTTATTACAGCAAACTCTTAACAGTAGTACTCTCAATATTTCGAGAAATAGAACCAGATTGTCTTGTTATGCCTACATTCCTTTCTGGCAGACTCCACAGATAAAAATAACCAAATCATATTCAAGAATCTGTTATAATGAAAGCTATTATAATACGTTCAGTAATTACCATTCTTACTACCTGCCCTAGCAGAATTTGTAGCTAAAACTTATGACTGGAAACAATGTGCAACTGAACATCTGCTTTACTATATAAAATTACTCATATTAGAGGAGAGATTGGTCTGTGTCTTTGTTTTGTTGTTAAAGCTAATAAATATATGACAATGTAAAAGTGAAATAAAGTCTCATGATTATTTATTTGATCTGGATGTTGTAAGTCAATCAAACCAAACCAGAGTTCTGTTGAAACAACATTTTCAGCAAAGTTGAGAGGTTTTTTTGTCATGCTGAGCAGGGAACCTTCTAAGAATAGCAAGTTTATAAGGGTCAGTTTAATAAGTGTAGGAAGCCCAGTAATTTTCCTCTGAGCGACATACCCCTCTGACCTGCCTGTTTGCCAGAGCATAAAATTTTACCTAACTAGTGGAAGTCCTTCTCCAGCAGCATACCAGCATTCTTTCCTTGGGTCTCTTTTTGGAGACTAACCTGATTTTTGACATAGACTAGTGCTCTTGCATATTTATTGTTTTTTAAATCAGTGAGTTACACTTAATTTTAAGAAACCAGTCAAGGAAAACTGTATAGATCAGTTTTGAGGGTCTGGAATTATGATCAACTCTCAGGTCATTCCAGTTCACATAAACCAGAATGCAAGGCAGGTAATGGAGGGAGGGGGCAGGGAATTACTCAACTGAAGCAAAGATGTAGTGATAAAAGAAATAGAAATGATTAAGTGATAAAACCTTAGTACATTGAAAGTCTTTTGCAACATAATTACTCTGTAGCTCATTTTTAGGTTTCTTTCTTCATTCTTTTAATTAAGTCAAAGTTTAGTGTATACAAAAAAAGATGGCCATTTGAATTTTCTCTAAACTGGAAGACAGTTTTGTGTTTTAGAATGTGGTATTTGTACTGAAATATCCATCACTCTTTTCAGTAGTGTTGAAGTGCAGTTCAGTAAACCCCTCACCCACCCCACTACAGTATTTATTCCCAAAGAGAAGAAAACAACTAGAAGGACAGTTATTTCTTAACTACATGAATAGATGAATGATCATTAGTAGTGAATTTCTGTGTGTGAATTTTTCTTACCTCCTTTCTATATGATAAACAGACTATTTAGTTTGCTTGCAAATTGATAAAGTGGTATTGTTTTATATATATCATGTCAGTGCCTACAGAGGAGAGAAATGTTTCTCTAAAGCAAAATATTTGCATTACTGTAATATATGTGGTAGGATATGTGTGCCTCCTAAGCTAGAAACAGTAATTGAATGAGAAACTGTATTTTGTTTCATTGTATTCAGAAAACAGTAAACCGTTCAAAACTCTACTGAAGTTTTGATTTTTGTAATTTATGCGTTTATTTTCTATTTTCCATCAACATTTAATGTAAGCTGAAATGTGAAAAAAACAAACTATCTCTGTGAACAATTTTGGCAGCATAAGAAATTCTTTAAGTTCTATTGCAACTAATTTCTGGGGGTTTATCGCTGCAAAATACTGTAAAATTACTAACAGGTTCAAAGAACTGATTTGAGAGCATTTGGAGTCATTTGAAGGCCCTTCTATTTTCTGCTAAAAAGAACAGAAATTTTTTTTAATGTAGGATAGAAAAGAAACAGGTAATTTTTTGTGGGTTATTTTTAACCCTTTCAATAACAGAGTTGAGGTAATGAGGGGGAAAATGACTTGTCTCAATCTGGCAGACACTATATCTGGGCTGGCTCTATTTTGGTGCAGCTCAAATTTTAACATGAGAAAATTGCAGAAATTTACAATTCAAAGTATGTTTCATCAGGGAGAAATCCACAGATTGTTTTGACACTCTGTTAGAAATTCAGCATGAAGATGGACGTCTCATGAAATTTGCAGCTGCTGATTGAATTTATATTTCCATAAAAGCCATGAACAGTAGCAGCCTGCAGGGGAAGTGGGGGGATAAAATGACAAAACTTGAGAGGCTAGCATTTTTTCTTCAGCCTTATGGTAACAAATTACTTGTAATAAGGTCCTATACTGACCACGATTAAAGAGAAATATAGGCAGCCAGAAGGGAAAGATTTTTCAGTTTAACTGATTTGAATTTAAAATGTCTGAATTTTGATATTTACATAATCATTCAATAATCTGTACAGTATGTAAAATGCAACTGTAAATCAGACGTGTCCTTAAATTGAAAAGTAAGACTCTTACTGATAATTACAGGAGGTTTATCATACATATAATTTGATTTTATAGTAAATTCCCACAATAGAAAGTAAATGGTATAGAAATATACTAAAACAGGTCATCTTTATTAGGGGTGAAAATCTCATCTCATCTGTGGCATGCTCCCTCTCATTCATAGACATACACAGACAGGAGAGAATGTGTAAGATCTGAATTTATTTTTCAGAGTAACAAGTGTCATTATGTTGCTCATTTAAAAAAACTAATATTCATTCACATAAATTCATGTTATCAAAACAGTTAGTAAGAAATGTCATTGAGACAAATGCTATAATAGAATTGAACAAATGTGTCTTTTTTGTTTACAAGGTTTCGTATATTTTGGTCTCTGTTTTTATGGAAGAGAGCAGGCAGGAGGGGGAAAAGGTTAAGTATTTCTGGAATATCTTCTTTTCTGATTGAAGCCGTAAAACAGTGTCATCGTTGTCAATCTGTTGACAACATTGTTTCAAAATACCTGTGCATTTTGAGACTATGGAGAAGTTCAGTGTTTAGACATTTTCTTTAATATTGGTTTTAGATATTTCGTCCTGTAGCTTTCAATATAGTGCAAGGCAGCTACACCCATCGAGCTGTGTCCAGAAGCTTTTTCCTCATAGTTTGTAGTCTGCACTGGTGCCATCCTTTGCTGCAGTTAAGGAACATCAACAAATACAAGTTTTGAGGTCAGTAGACACCCAAGTGTTGCAGAAACTAAAAAGGGAGATCTCCACAGCCAGAAAATACAGAGCTGTAATTTAGTATGGTGAGACACAAGTTGTGTGGTTTTGATATCAGTAGAGTTTTTTATTGTATGGAGATATTTAAGAATGGAAGTGCTTGTGTGACACTTTAATATAAAGACATGAGGGTCACATATCTTAGCCGCTCACACCAGAAAGGAATGAGTTAGAATGCTAATAAGGTTAATTGAGCAACTTCTCAGTAAAGAAAATCTCAATGAATGTCTTTATTTCTGAGAGCTTGCATTTTACAGATTAAATTGGTAAACCATAGTACAGTAACTATTTTTAATTTTACTGCAGTAGGTTTAGGAGCCTACTAGTCTGTTATGTACAAAGGAATGAAATTATTTGGTTATGGAGATTGAAAGTATCAGAGCTTGTGTTTTCAGTGTTTGTAAACTTTGTGTATCAAATGCTAGTATTACAGTTATTACAAGCTGTAGAATTCTAAAGGTCGCCATCCAAAAGTGGTCTCTTTTTTTTTTCTTTCACTGGCGTCAGGGTAAATGCTTTCATGTAGAAATTTTTGTATGTACTTACTGGCAATTATTGCAATAGTTGCACCTGGTGCTTTGGTGCTTTACCTTTTAGTGACAGCTAAACGCTCTAAAATCAAAGAGCACACAAAAAGGTATTGAAGTACTTGATGATTATGTACTTATGAACAGTGAAAGCACATAGACCTCAGTTTTTTCTGTTTAGTCTAAAATTTAGTTAAGCTGGAACTGTGAAACTAGAACAAGGAAAACTGTTAAGTGTAGACTCTGTGTTGCTTTTTGTGTATGCATTTGCTCTTTCTTACTTGAAAAGTGACCACAGAAACTCTGAGAGTAGAAAAATAAAATTGTGGATTGACACAGATGTAAAAAGCTTTGTCTTAAAGGTAGTCCTTGTTCCCAGATGTTGCACTTTGTCTTCTTCTGCTCAAATGAGCTTTGAAAGCAGATCAGATATCACTGCGGTTCCTTGGGTATGTGAAGGGGTTTTTTTATTTCTTCATCACCTACCACACTCTGAGCTCACGAAAATCAGCTAAAGTATGGGGGGTTTCTCCCCAGATCAGTGTTGTTGGAAAGTACTTAACTAATGGATGCATGCACACACGCCAGCTTAAACAAATAAACTTTTGAAGAGTGCTTTGAAAGTAACCTAACAATGTAAATCTAGAGGTTAATTACAAAAAAAAAAATTATCTGTTGAATGGTAAATGATTTGACATTACTAATATTAATCAACTAAATCCTTGTTCTAATATGTGTTGTTTAACATTGTTGAAAAAATTACCAAGTACCTTTGAAATACTGGTTTATCCTATAACTCTAACCAAACAAACTAAGCAATTTTTATTTCTATATAAATTAAAGATGCTGTTTTGCAAACTTCAGATATGAAAAGCTATAGAAGTACATACTAACCTAAATGACAATGAAACTTAAATTTCTATAAGCATTAGAATAGCATTCTTTTAGTCTTTTTAAAATCACATCTAATTATGCTTGCAATTTATTTCCAGTTTTTACTTCAATGCATTTTAATTACTTTTAAATGTTATATTAAATAAGATATGTAATATGTATATAAAGATATATGGAAAACCACACTAGAAATTTATTTTAAGTATAAACACAAAACTAAAGAAAAATACAACTGATAAACATAAAAAATCCTATTGTATGTCAATTTCAAGTTAATGAGTCAAAAATATTTAGAAACTTGTTTCTAAATCGATTTGCACACCCCTTTTTGAGATATCTAATTTTAAGTATCTCCCCTTGAGCCTTCATACATTTTAAACAAATTAGGAAAGAAGAATGAAATCATGGAGAGATTTCTTTCGGCCTATTAACTGCCTAACAGTTTCTTTTTAAGGACTCTGAAGGTTGAAATGCTATTGTCATAATTAATCTAAATTGCCAAGGATGAGGTATATCTTCTGTTGTTTTAGAACTGAGGTGACAGTTTTGAATTCAAGATGTGTAGTCCTATTATGTTATAGATACAGAGTTGTCTTTAAGCCCTCAAGTAGTATTTTCTATTTCTTTCTCATAGTGATAGTAAAACATGGTTTGCTTGTGGGGTAAGTATTTGAGTTTGGTTAGTTTATCTGGGTGAAAGATTAAACTTTCAAGCTGGAAAAAAGTGATAACATACATTTTTGGAACTCACTGCTGCAATATTTATCTGTTACATAATATTGGTATTTTGAAGCACTGGAACTTTCTGTGACAGCATTTTGAGCTATGAGTTCAATGTATCTTGCATCTTTCACAGGCCAAGTGATGTTCTTTTGTTGCAGTACCAATTTTTTATTTCATCTCAGATTAATTCTTTGGGATTAGTTAAAGATCAATCCCAGCAGTCACATAGAAACTTCAGTATTGTTTTATAAAAAAACATGATTATAATATCTGGGCCCAGAAAATGGTTGCCAGGTCCCAGGCCTATGGTTGCATTCTCACTTGGGAAGGAGTGCCCCTTGGTGCGCATTCTAGTGCTGTGGAGTAGCATCATTTGTCATGTTGGTGTCTGTGCCATCACAGCCCTTTAGGTTGCTATTTTCTGAGATTTGAGGGGGAAGAGTCCCTGTTGCCACTTCTTCTGGTTCTGTCCACCCTGACTGCCTTGTCTCAGAGGACTTAGCTTTGCCATGAGGTTATTTATGAAGTACAAAACTTCCTGTTAGACCCCACTCCATGATGAAATGGAAAATACTTTCTCTTTTGACACCCTGGCAGACTCTTCAGTTCTGTATATTTGTTTCAGTCTTTGTTAGGTATTTCATTTTCTTGAGCTTTTGGTGTTTCTCTTGACAGGCTGTACTTAGGAGAAATCCCCACAAACTGTTTCTTGTTCAGGGTCTTGCTGTAGTCACTCATCCTGTTGTATTGAGATTGCTTCCTCTTTTTTTCAAAGAAGAACTCCTTCTCTTTGCCAAGACCCGCCCTTACCTTGCCTAGGAGGACTGTCAGGATCCCATAGGTGGTGTTCTGCGAAGTCTGCATCAAGTTTTGACCCTGTGTTCTGATATTTGCACATGTGCACACACACACACACCCTCCACCCTGTCCAACCAGCATCTCTTTTTCTTGAGATTTTCCAACAGTATTTCTAGTTTTCTTCCTAAAGTCCTATTTTAACCCATGAAGAGTAGCTTTTCCCCTGTAAGAGGCATTTTTGAACAAAATGCCGGCATTCAGCATGTCTGCTGATTTTTGTAGAGGGGGCAGAAGCTCCTTCTTGTTCTACCGAGATTTTCAACAACACCATCAACTTCAGAGCCATGTTGGCATGTTTGAAGGGGCACCACCTCCACCTTCTTGCTGCGTCTGAAATAATTAGGACCTCTGATCAGTCACATCTCACACAGATGTCAACTTGCAAGAGCTTTTGTGTAACTAGTTAATAGGTGTGAACAAGCAACTTACCTACAACAGGTGTGTATTTGTCATGTTCTTTTGCTATATATTCGTCCCAGTTTTTCATCTGAGTCTGTATTTGTAAGACTTCTGTTAGTGAAAGGACCAGGTGGGGTTATATACACACACCTTTTCTTATGTTCTTAAAATGTGTGGTCTTGTAGTACAAGTGCAGCTTCAAAGGCTAATTTTGTAATTTGTATGATAAAATGAGTGGCATATAAATTGTAGAATAAATAACATTTAAGGCTGTTAAATGTTTGTAAGATATGTATACACGTGAAGCGAGTAATACTTCTCAAGGACTTTAGTAACTTTTCTTCAGAAGTTGCACTATTGATTTGACAGTGGCTGAAATAGACAAGTGTTCTTCCCTAATCTCCACAATGAAAAGCAAACACAGTAAAATAGAGGTACCAGTATTCTTTAATCCTTCAAGTGCAGTACACTATTAGCTGTAATTGTGTTCAGACCTTGTATAAGACTGAATTTTCTTTGCAAACCTCACACTTGTAATCCTTTTGTAAAATTCATTAAAATGTACTAAAACCCAAAATAGCATTAGTGCCTTGAGAATGTGTGTGCAGCTAGTTGTAATAATTCCATTTACTCTGGAAAAAAATGGAGATGGTAAATGAGCTTTTGCAAATTATTTGTAATTGAAATATAATGAATCCTCCAACTCAGACCATAACACTGCTGTGTTGAGTCATATTGCAGAACGGATGTTCTTCACAGCTGTAACTTTTATTTACAATTCATCTCCTTGCTGTCATTTACCTATTTCTCTTCCCTGTATGACCGTTTTTTTGTATTTCTTCCTGCATTATGTTTTTATTTATAAGAGTACAAGTTATTGTGCACTTTCTATCCGCTTGCTAAATTCCCTTGATATATGCAACGTTCCCATTTTAAGCCATTTTTCATACATTTACAGAATAAATTCAGCACTCATTCTTGGATTTATTCACATTTTGACAGTAATTGGTAGAAAAGTGTGTCTTGAATCTGAGACACCAAAAGAAACCAAAAGAACAGTTGGGAGAAAGCTCTATGACAGACCGCTGAGCTTCCCTCAGCTCTCCAAGGAACTGTCATTTGTACTGGTATCATTTTCACTTTTGTTCCCAAAAGAATGTAATGTTGCATAATTCTAGTAGGCTTATTGGAGACTCATTTACAAAACAGTCGTTCTTTGTAAAGGCATAGTATGTGTTAGGCTTCACAGATGAGGAGGAAGACATAAGGCTTTCCAGTGTGCCCAGAGTGAGAACTGGTGGTAGTGCGTCCTGCTGCTGGAATAAGAGAGCTCAGGGACTACAATCACACTGGATATTTAGCAGAGGGATTTTGTCTGTCCATTGAAGGAAATTGTTTCTCAAGCAAAAGTTATTTAATTCAACTGCCACAGTCTAAGATACAGCAGGTTTTTAAAATGTAAGATTTGTGTGAACTCCATGGGCCCTGATCCCAGAGGAAGTTACTGACTTTGTCAGCTGGCAATTCTTTTGGGAAGTGAAAAGGGACTGTGGTGCTCATAGTGCCTGTGAGTCTTTGGCAGTACATATTCCCAAAAATGGAAGCAATTACTCTGGCTTCAAACCTTCAGCAGAAGTCTGAAGAAACATGTCTTCCTTTGAAAAGAAAATAGTACTTGCAGAAAACTCTGGAAAGCCAAATGTATTGTTGTTAAGATGTAAATATAAATGGCAAAATTGAAACACAATTTTTGACCATGAGTGCCTGGTACTTACAGGTTTTTTTGACTTGTTGAGTCAGCACTTAACAAGTTTAATGTTGCTCGATCCTGCACTGCTGTAAAACTGGAAATCACTGATCCTGGTTCATTTGAGGTTAATGGAAATCAGAACCATAGAACATCTGTGGCCTTACTTGCTGCTCTTAAAAGTTGAAATGAGTTTCTGTTATGATTTTATAAAGCATAAAGCATTTTAGATTATTTCAAGTGTATTAATAATTGGAGAAAATGTAACTACATCTGTCAGAGGTAGATGTTAGGTGCAAATAGTTAACTTTTTTGTATTTTAGAATATTGTAATGATTTATTGTATGAATGAGAGTAATGAGCTGTTGGAAGTGATTAATTTGTCACTAAGCAAAAGTTAATTAACTTAATAGAAATCTACATTTGGAAAAAAAATCATAAGTCTTTGGGAATAAGATATTATTTTAAAATATGTATATATCTCCTACAGTGAAGATGATTACTGCAGAAATACTGGAATTCTGACCATAAGGTAACATGAAGACAGTCATGAGTGAACAGGCTCCCTCAACTAAAAATCTATGCAAAGGAAAGATAGTGGATTTCACAAAATAATACTCACCTTTAAAAGGTTTATTTTTTCACTTTCTTCACAACAAACTTTTTTCCCTTCTTTAGTGGAGATGAAAACTTTGAATCTTATTCTGACAGTGATGGGCTGCTCCTGCAGCCTATAGATAAATAATCGGCATTTGTTACTTCTAGAGTAGTTCTTCCTCTGCTATGAAGAGCTTCTCATAGTTCAGTTACTTTGGTAACTTAAGGACTGTTTCACATTTAGCAAAAACTTCAGTTTGTTTAATGGTTACCAAGCAAGAAAGAAATGGGTGACCTGTTCCATGACTGTTGTAAGATACTGCTGAAATAATTTTAGAAGCCTTTATTTTGTGTAGGTGAAGTTTATGCTGTGTTGCTAACAATGAAATAATAGGCTCTTAGTAAATGAAATACACTATATTCTCTTCAAAATAAGTAAAACATCAGTGAAAAGGTAGGCTTTAAAAATGCTTCTTTCATCATGAAGTTTACAGCACTGCTGTGCAACTGCAATTTAGGCCATTTAAATTCACAAACGTGGTATGTTCAGTCTGTACATTTAAAGAAAACTTTCTTAGTGGAGCATTTCTTCCATGGACTCTTACCATGCAGACATTGCAAATCAGCAAGCCAAAAGAGTCCTGGTCCTGAGTTCTCATGAACATCTGATATTCGTTCAGTTTGAATGGGAATTGTTAACGTGGTAGTGTGTGAGAGGGAGATCCCATTTCCATCTATTGACTGCAAAACATGCTGATATTTTAGAGCTGGAAGGAATTCTTGTTCAGGTACCTCAGTTCAGGTATCAGAAACATCCAGTTCCCTGTTGCTGGTCCCATTTCTCCACTCACTGATGATGTGTGCCATAGTTTGTTCTGGCTGTACACATTACACAAACTTGTTTGAAGGTTAAGAGAAAATCTTTTTGAAATAATGGTTTTGTAAACAGTGAAAATCAATGTAGGGCTCTGAAGAACTTTAGAAAATGTGTATACTTTTTTTTTTTTTTTTTAGAAATTGGTATCAGATGAATAATGATTTAGTTATAGAACAACACAGTTTTGGGATTCATTTTTTATTTTCTTGTGGAAGGCTCTTCAATGGCTTTTTCTAAATGTGAATACATATATATCATATTTAGTGACTGCAGTGGGAATAACTAGGGTATTTTGCCCATAGAGGGACTCTTCTTTAGAAGCTATTGAAAAACTAAAATATCAGTTTTATAACATCTGTGCATATCTACTGTTAACCATGGGTTTTATTGTGAAAATATAACCTAGTTTCTAGGCTTCTTAATCTAGAGATAAAGCTGTAGAAATTTAGAAACTAATTCATTATGTCATTGGCTACCCCTTTATGTTTCACTGAGTATTTCCTTTGCTGGCTTTGACTACCCCCTTCTTAGGCCAGCAGGGCACAAAACTTCTACTAAACGCTTTTGGTTTTGGGCTTTTATACACATTCACTTCAATCGTGACACATTGGTTTTCATATAGACTGGGACTAAAAGGTTAAGAGAAAATATGTGAAGTAAGAAAGTATATACATGTAACGTGTAAATACTGTATCACTTGCTGAAATATCGTCAATTACTTAGGCTTCTTGGCCGTTTTGCCTGCTTGAAACTCCTGCAAAGCTGCAAATCTTGACTACTTTGGTGTTTTGTGTAAATGATGTTGTATTTGATATTCTGTGTGAATATTCTGTACATCTGGTAAATTCTTTCTGAAGTGACCTACTTTTTGTTTTAAGAGTTATTGCCGGTCATTCTTGGAATATATTGTATTATGTATATAATCCTAACTTGAAACATTAATGATTCTTCAGTTTCATCCAGTGGTCACATGAAAATGAGGTTAGTTTTAAAGCTAAAACTGTTCTTATGGTGCTGTTTTTAATTGCTTCATATATATGCTCTTACAATTGAAGTTTCTTGCATTACAGTAGCAAAGACCCCAGTATTTATTTGAAAATGTGGGAATGAGTTAATATGAAGCAAAACAGTCAATAAAGTCAACCTTAAGTATGAAAAAACACTTCCCTAACTGTAAAAGATTTAATTACATCTAAAAAGGCCTCAGTGCAATCTTCACTACAAAAGTCTATGTAAATTTTTTGTCAGTGGTAGTCTGCCAAAAAAAAACCTAGGGGACAAGGCAAATCAGACAATTGGAGTTAATTAGTGTCATGTGTGCATCACAAATGTAGAGAGGCTTAAAAGCCACCAGCAATACTCAAAATAACATATTTGGGAAATAATTTCTGAGTTTGGCTCTACGGTGTGATTTGACTGTGGGATCTGGAGAATTAATTTTTATGTGAGTTTTATGAAAGCTTGCAGTAGAATAAGAAGTAGAATATTTTGTTAAATAATATCAGTCACAAGTTGTGGTGCCAGTTAGAAAAAAATACTTCTTCATTACTCTTTCTTATGGCAGTTTATTCAGATGGTGTAATACTCAAATTGTGGACAGTTTTTTAGTAGGTGCTATTCTAACAGTAAAATCTAGTAACTTTCCAACATTGGAGTGTTTTTCTGAGACTTGTATAGGATCAACCCTAATTGGATACCTCTTCAGCTTTTCTGGAAATCTTCTGTATGGGAAGTAATTCTGTAGTTTTGTTTTGTTTTGTAGATAGTTTAAGAAATTAAATTATCCATGGTATTGTTGAAAAAAATTATATTAAAGCAAGGTACAAACTATAGTTTCATCATCATATAGGAATTGTGTACTTATAAAACAAATAATTATCAATCATATAACTTTCAACACTGATTAAAAATATCTAATTTTGAAGATGAAGGCATGCTACAAAATATGCTTTGCCTGATGGCATGTCTTGAAAGAATAGAAGTGTTGCATTGCTTAAAAATAAAATATAAAGCTGAAGAAGATACTTAGAAAAGAAATTTCAGTCTCTATACAAGTTCTTATTTTACTGTATTAAATACTTAATAATGAATAATAGTATGAAGTTTAGCTCCTAATGGTTCCAAGTACCAACTGGTATCAGTTTTAAAATAACTTCAGTTGAAATACTTTTTGAAAGCACACTGAAAGAATGAACTGCATTAATCACTTCATTATGAAATAAAATGTTTTATGTGGATATACTTTTTGTTTCCTCGAAATGTCAAATTTCTCCGTATCAGCAACCCAGGAAGAGAAAAAAGCTGGTAGAAAGAGCCTAGAGAATATTGTTAGATTTTTCCCTATGAGAGACTGGAACCTTGCATGTATTTCCAGTACCTGCTAGTTTAAAAAGCAAACTAAAATACTCCTTCTCTATACAGCAGCATAATATCTGACAGTCTGCTTTGTACTACCTTACTGTTTGAACTTTTTAATTATTCTTCTTCGGCAGTAGTAGAATCAGAATGTGGGATGTAGATTCAGATTCCCCGCACTGGCTCCTCTTTCAATATACTGAATGTTCTGTATCAGATTGCTACCTACTGGTTTTTACACCAGTCTTTTTTACAGATTGCTACTTTGCTACCTTGGTTTATAGGCAGTTGTGAAAAATCTCACAAGCATGAGGCAATTGCCACTGGTTGGACACGATGTGCCCTGACTGCTTTGCAGACCTAACCAGTGAACTCTGAGTGCTGGTTTTGGTCATTAATACTACAGGTGAGGTGTAGAACATGGAAGCTTTTCTTGAAGTTACTGAAATATAACATTTGAAATTGACATCTAGTTGGAAATAATTTTCTCAGTATTTTAATCTTTCATTTTCATCCTGTATATATCATTGCACTCATGTGAGTAAATACCATTGTTTTGAAACAATAAGGTGATCAGCAATTATAAATTTATGAAAATGTATAACTACCTTCTTCTTTCTTTTTTTTTCTGCTATAGGGCAGATTATACCAGAAAGAAGATTTGTAGAAGCAGTAAATCGTGAAGCATATCAGTATCAAATTGGTGACTTTCCAGCAGAATGGGAAGGTAAATCCAGAATATTTTGGAATTATTTCAGGATAATTTTGTCATTGAATGTAGACTCTGTGTTTTTAATGGAAAGTCTGACTACATGAACAAGTTGTTTGTTATCTTTCATTTTGAGTAAGACAGGCCTTTATTTAACTGCATAACAATTACGAATTCTTAAAGCAACTTCTTAAAAAATTGGAAAAATTTTGTTTAGGAAGTCGGTACTTAACAAAAGCAAAGCCTATGTGGACACGACTTAGTCCTATTAAATGTGAAAATATTTGTGCCTGTGGGGGATCTGATTGAATAACCAGCATGAAAAGTGTTAAATAACACAAAACTTCCTTATTATTCCTTCATTGCAGTGTTAATATGTTGGTCAGTTGAGATATTGGTGTTACAGTGATAGGGCTTGCTTTTTTTATGGTGTGTTTGGTTTCCTACACTCTCCTTTGTACAATCTAGCAGGTAGTTGGAGAACCTGGTTAATAATTAACCATTTTATCCCACTGCTACTGATTAAATTCTTGTCTGAAAATTTGGTATATAATAAAAGTTTCAGGGAAAGTATTTCCTTAGGATTAGCTGACCAGCTTTTGGAGGAAGAGAGAAACGAGAGAGGGAGTGTATGTTGGTCTTTGAGGTTGGTAGGTCCTTGAGCCAAGAATGCGGTTAAATGTGACTAAAAATCCAGGACTCTGCATCATAAGCAAGAAACCCCTGCAATAGTACGTAGAGGCTACCCATCACTTAACATGGTTTTCAGAGAGAAAAATACCTAGGCATCTCCCAGAAGTTGGTAGGTTTAAGGCAAACAGATTTTAAGCAGTATATGTTTAAGCTCTGGAATTCCTCGTCTGACGTGGTCAGAGCTGCCCGGTGGCTCACCATGTTGGGTCGGTGGATGTCCCCAAACCCAAACGCACTGATCCTCCCCCTGTGAGGCAGGGCTCTGATGCAGGTGTCAGGCTAGGTGCCAGCGCGAGCAAGGAGGAAGGAGGGAACTCCGGTGTAGTATCCAAGGAAATTTATTGTCCTCAGGGGAACCAGCGACTGAAGACCCCGAGAGAGGGGATTACACAAGTTTTTAAACGGGAGTGGGCTCAGGGGTGGGAACAATCTTAGACCAATACGGGAGGAGAAGGGGAGGGATCATAGGCGGGGTTGGGTACAATAAACCAATAGGGGGAAGCTCGGGGAGGGGAGAAGTTCAAATGGGCCAATGGAGTAACCCGGAAGGGAGAAGTTTCTGGAAAGTGGAGGAGAAATGGGTGGGGTACATAGAGGATTGACAACCAACACAGGGCATATAAAAGGGAGGGGAAACAGTAAATTGACAGGTTGGGCTAAACCAAATACGAAGGGGGAAAAGAACACACCACAATCCTCGTTGTTGAATATTCTGCTTGCTGGAAGTTTGCATGAGTTCAAAAAGTGATTAAAAGTATTGGTGGAAGAAAAATTGTCCTTATACAGAGACATTACTGTGGTTTAATTTGTCAATGAGCTGAAAGTGAATTGATTCTACAACATATTTTGAGGAAATGTCTCAGTATACTTGCTTTTCCTCATTCTCTTTCCTTTACGCTCTTTCCTTACGCTTATCTTTCCTTATGTTCTTTTCTGACGTAGGTGATACTGAGCAAGGAGAAAACTCCAGGCCCATTATATCCCTTCATGGAGTCAGTAGAGAAATAGAAAATGTTCTCATCTTGCATATTATCATTGTCTTGCATCATCTTGCAATTTATCATTGTCACTAATTCCTAGAATTTTTGCTGTGATCAACTGGGGCTAATATTAACATCTGAAAGCTTCTGAACAGCTTTTCAACACTATTGTCAGTGTTTGCCAACTATGATGAAACCACAGTATCAACAGTTTCAGTCTTCTACTGCTCTGGTACCCACTGTGGGTTGGCAAGTCTTATACTCCTGTTCTTCCTAGTTCTTTGTCAGTCCAACATAGCCATCTTCTGAAAGAAAGTGGCAAACAGATAGGCTTGTCCTAACTAAATCATCTAGTGCTCAAATGGGGTTTTATTTATCCAACTTCTGAAGGTCTTCTTCCTCATCCAAAAGTTCTTCAGCCACCAGTGTTCATCTTAGTTCTGTGTGACTGTCATGCAAATTAGAGACATCTAATCTGCAGTCTGTGACTGCATCACAGACACCAAGAAGCATATATAAAGCTTGACATAACTCTGCTCTGCTGTGAATGAATTCTCATCCAGGGCAATTCAGTAGTCTCTGCACTTGGCTGGAATTAACAAGAAACAATGTGAACAGTCAGGCTGTCTCAGATGGGTGTGGGCTAATCATCTTTTCACAAATGATCTTAGACTGGTTCAGCTAAATTGCTATACGAACCCATTGCTTTGGACTGCTAGGATCTGTGTGGCCCCTAAGAAGCATCTGCTGTATCTCTCTTCAGAAATTTAGCACAAATCCATGTGATTTGGCAGTGTGGTGCCTGGGAGGGTGCAGCTTTTTGGGAGGTTAATATGTGACAAAACAGGGACCTTGAAGTTAGAATCTAGACATTATCGGATACCACCTCAGGTCATTGCTGGGAAAAGGGGAAGGCACTCCATTTTCTGAGAAAAAGGGTGTGGCCTCGGGCTGGGAAAAAACATGTCTGTGGTCATCTCATGTCATCCTTAGTGGGCATTTTGCATGTAAATCATGCTCTCTTTTGAATGCTTTTTTTATTAGTATTGTTGCTGTTAATGTTTGTTTCCATATCTCATTGCTATTTCCAATAAATTGTTCTTATCTCACCCCATGGTCTTTGCCTTTTGTGTCTCCCATCCTCCACCCTAGCTACCCTCAGTGGGGCGGGATGGAAAATGAGGGGAGAAGGAGCAAGCAAGCAAGCAGCAGTGTGGTTTGGGGAGCCTTTGTGGGAGAACAAAATTGTGGAGTACCATTCCTCAACCACAAAAGTACTGTATTTCTCTAGAAAGAAGAGATACATGCATGCTTTTCCCCCCTCTACATTTGTTAAGCAGAATGGGTGTGTAGTGTATCTGAGAGATAAAGATGGAAATTCAGGAAAAAAGGCTAACCTGTATTTTTTTGTCCAATGCCAGTCTAACCTTTGCAAACGGCTTTGTGGATGTAGATTTTAAAAAAGCCAAAACTGGTACTTATGCTGTGGGTGTAGAGGCTGTTCGAAGAACTATTATGTTTTTGCTACATATTGGGATGTGAGTTAGGAATGCAGAATGCTCTGAATTTCAATTCATCACTACTTCTTTTTTGCCTCCTGTAAAAAGAAAAATTCCCAGTGAGTTAAAAAGGAGAAAGAATGGAGAGTGTAGATAGTTCAAGTAATACTGTAGAAGCCAATTATCTGAGTAAAACCAGTTTAATTCAAGATTTTTAGACACTCTTTGCTGAAAGACTCATTGCATTTCTGTCCTATTTTTTTCCTCTTTAAGATTTACCTAGAGGTTTCCCAGGCCCACAGGACCTGTGCTGAACTTTCACACTGTGTCTTCTGTCCAGACTCTTGAAAATTTCCCAGTACATTCTTTCTGCGGGTGTTCACATTATAGTTTGTGCTATTATGGATGCTGATCATTCCAGCAAATAGTCTGAGACTTTGCAGAAGGAGTTCTAAAATTCTTGCTGTTTCCTCTGATCAGTAAAAGATGAATATATGGTTAGAAGGTTATTTAATATTTCTTTGTTTTCTCTTTGCTCTTGGACTTTGCTGGTCACAAGCTTACATCTCCAGGGGCCTCTTCTCCAAACCATGCATATACTTTGAAATCCATGGCCTCTGCTTAAGTTCTGTCTGGCTCTCCTTCCTATCTCTCTCAGGCTTTTCACCTTAAGGACTGTGCTGAAGAGTCTGTTGCCTTATCTCCTCTCCTTTTCTTACGGTCTGTAGAGAGCTGCTTTTATGTGTTCTGCCAGGACTCAGGTTTTTTCTCTTATGGACAGTTCTTAATGGCCACCTCATTTAAAAGCAGTCATCCCAGCGCCTTTTCCCTCTCTTTGTTACCCTACACAACTGTATGACTGACTGTATGACTAGAAAAAGAAGCCTCTTGTGACTGAAATTAATCAAAGTACCATCCCTGGTTATACTTACAGGCATGACTTTTCTGAGGAGAACTTCCACGAAACCAGGGGCAAAGGATAGTGAAAGTAGTGGGAACAGGCTATAGTGAAATTGTAAGAGTTAAATCTCATTCTATACCTAAGACATTCAACTTGGACAGCTGGTAACCTAAGAAACTGTTTCTGGTGCTGTGTTTATCAAGTTTTAAACATGTAATGAGATAAAGGAGACTGAGTAGAAAGCTATAAAGCATCATCCAGATCACAGGCTCAATCTATGCAAGATGTTTCTTTGACTCTGGAGAGGATGTTTGTGTACTGGTCCTAGGAGCTTACTGAATACAGAGGCAAGGGTTTACTCCTGAAAGACTTGTCTGGAAATTTTCTCCTAAAGATGTTAGTTTTAAGTACTCTGCAGAATTAAATTATCTATGTTCTCAGACTTGTGAATTTTATGGAAGTTCTGAAATGTTCATTAACGTTTTTGTAAAACTAAAACAGAATCCCTTGTGTTATCTTTAGTGTTAGCTCTTAGTACACATAAAATTCAGTTAATTTTAATTTTAAAAATCCAAAAGTATATTTCCTCTAGTACTACAGTCTTGAATTTAGCGTGCAATCCATACATGTAATACAAATATTGCCTGGTTTTGCTTAGGTGAAGTCTCTTATATTTTACTTCAAAGTGGGAGTGCCTGCTTTTCCCTGGGTGGTATGGATGCACAAAACAGATAACGTTTCTATGTTTTAGTTCTGAATGTTCACCTATTAAAGAATGTCTAATTTACCTCCTGAGGATGTGTCAGTAGTGCTCATGAGGGGGAATCTGTAATTTTACATACCACAGAGATTCAGGAGATTGCATGATTCAAGCAGCATTTTATTGTCATATACTCCTAATCTCTTTTTTTTCTTGCTTGGTAACATTTAGTGATCACTGGGAGTCTTAATTTGCATATTCACTTTTGTGGTCATTGCAGGGTGTTATCTGCCAGTAGGAGTCTTAAAGTTCAATGAAAATTTCATGCATACTAATAAGAATGCAAATGAGTTCTGATGAAAGAATAAAAATGGCTCAAGGTAGGAAATGTCCAACTTACTTTCAAAATTCCTTTTAGACAAAGGTGGAATTAAAATGAGTACATCCAGATAAAATTAGAAACGACAGTTTTAAATGAAAGCAATGATTCATTTTGCCAAAGCTTTTGCGGGGCAGAGAAGCATGTTTTGGTTTCACTCAGTACATACATGTTACTTTCTCTGCCAGGTTTAAAACATTTTGGCTGACAGTAGTGAAGGCATTTTGTTTTGTTAGCTTGGGGAATGGGAATGCCATGTAGAAATTTTTCCCAGCTATAACTGTCAACTTTTAATTAAGTGTATGCCTGTGTTCATATGTTGTTCAAATAAAATGTAATAAAGCACCTACCTGCCTTGTTTCCATCAACAAATATTTGACTGTAGTATAAATCTATTCTGTAATTTAAACATGCATTCACCAAAAGTGTAATGCAGATCATAAAGAAAGGTGTGAGAGTTTTTCCTTTACTCAGTGGTATACACTGATACATTTTCCAATGAGAATGAAAAATATCTAAACTTCAACATATTATTTACTTGGATTTTGTTAAAGCTAGTGATAATTCAGTAGCAAATTGGTTATATTTTTGTATACATTCATTCTTCTTTTGCTAAATGAATTTCTCCTCTGCCTTGGGTATGAGATGTTGGTGCTTCTTTGAAACATGTGTTGGGTATCAAAATTTTATTGATAACTTAAAAATTAAAAATTTTAAAGGCTTTTATAATTTTTCCTGTCTCAAAGAGAATTACCTGAATACCAGTGAGAATTAAATATATTAGAGTCCTCCATTCTTATTCCCAAAGATTAAGGAGTGGTCAGGTGAATTATTAGTAAAATGTATTGCTTTTGAAAGACTGATAAACCTATTAGATTGTAAAGTACAGTATACTAAAATATACCGAATTCAGATGATGTTTTCTTTGCTTTTAATCTTGTATTATGTCTTGAGTTTTATGAAGAATATTTGAGAAATGGATTTGCACAGAGAAGTATGATAATGTTAAAGCTAACTAACTTCACCTTATGGGTATAAAACAATTTTAGTAATTTTCTTACTGTATTTTTCCCACTACTATGTGGCAGTGAAGAAATCTTTCATTAAATTATGACTTTCTTATGCAATTCATTAGAGATATTAAAATTAACTTACTTGTAGTAATTCAGAAAAAAGTATCAATATTTGTGTCAACAAGTTTTATGTACAGTTAAACTGAAAAAAATTTGTACTCCTTACATTTATTAGAAAAAAAGGAAGGTTGATAGCTTCTGTGCATCCATGCATTCTACTGTTTGTTATAATTGGAAAGGAAAATAGCACAGTGTTAAAACTGTGTGCATTATTTATGTATTTAAATAGATATAGATTGATTATGGAATATTTGATATGATAAATCTTCATAAATTGAAGTTTTTTTCATTGCTTTTGAGTGTTGGTACTGAGGTCAGTTAATGAATGAAAATGCATGGTGTAATGCTCCTTGCTTCACGACTTTTCTTCACAGGTCGTGTCATTGTGCTACCCTTCACTGTTTTGTTTGCAAATTGTTAAATGAGGTAGATAATTAAATGATAAAATCTTTTACTGGAAGTATTCCATTCATCTTAAAATCATTAATCAAATAACTGCTAAAGGTCACAGTTGCACTTGAAAGAAAATCTATTTTAATGTTTGTATTTCAGTATTACTTTCTAACTGCAGCTCAATTTTTGTAGGATTTCAAATTTTTTCTTTTGGGATCAGTAATTATAATCATCTAAAGTTAAAATGCAGCTGGTATTTTAAGGAAATACTGGCAGTTACAAAAAAAGTGAATCAATTTTTACATGCTGAGAACTGTGGGATTGAAAACAGTGGCACTATCCTACCACAGGTCAGAAGCAAGGCATGGCAAGGTAGAAGATTTTATTTTGTTTAAAGTAATCTTTAAATTTTGATGGTTTAAAGCTTTAAATTTTTTTTGAGACATTTTGAACTACTATTTTTCCTTTTTTTTTCCTCCAGCTGTATCTTTTATTGATTAGTGTCTAGTATATATACTTCACTGTATCTGAGATCTCTACTACTTTCTTGCTTTCCTGAATGATGTTGGAGCTGTTGCTAAGTATGGACAAAGCTAACTTCTGTCAGGAGGAAAGGCTTGTGTGATAAGACTTCTTTTCAATAGCATTTTTGGTTTTTTTACAAGGAGTGTCTGCAAAGGCTACCAGCTGAGACGTGACAGTCTCAGTTTAGTCTCTGATCTTGCCAGATTTTGCAGTTTAAAATCCTTGTAGAATTTAAATGTTTTTAAGTGCTACAAGTACATACAAAAAGTCCTGTGGTTCTGTAGATTTAATAGAAAGTCACTTAGTTGTCTTTTGATTTACCTTAATGGGCTGTTTTTCTTTCCACTGGCATAAAACTTGCAGAAAGGGTGATGTTGACTGTTCAGAGCTCAGTCACTTCTCCACAAAAGCAAATCTGGGTCTATACTTTATTAGGACCTCTGAGAAGAGCTGACGGGGGCTGCTTGTAAGAAAACTGGTTTGAGAAAGCTATTGAAAGGTAGATACCTACAGAAGTGGCATCTGATAGACAAGAACCAAAAGTATTACTTCTTATCATTATGGGTGTTTTACCATTAAATTTCACCATTATCCAAGGCTTTTGGCCTTGCCATTCTGGCTAAATTCCAAGCTGTTATACCATTTTGTCTTCCTTTGTTCGTATGTTAGTAGGAAACTATACCCCCTAAAACCAGTTGCATATTGCTGCTGAAGCTGTGGTGTTAGTGTTTTACCTTCTATGTAATTACATTTTCAGACGTGAGATGATGTTATGACTCTGTGAAGGTTTTAGTGTCTTGGACTTGTCTGACTCATTCCCTGGTTCCCCTCAAAATACAGCACAGATGGTGTTAGAAAATTAAAATTTGGAATAATTCCTTCTTAAAGCTTTTCTGAAACTTTATAGATGGCTACAGGTGAGGCCAGGAATTTGACTGGGTTATAGCAAAATATTATTTTCACTCTAATTTTCAAGCATAGTAACAAAAATCTTAATTATCAAAACAAACTTATGACATAACATTTTGCTGTGCCCCAGCACTTGGAAGTGGCTTTCCTTATGTTTGTCATTCTGTTCATTACAGGCTACTTGCATTCTGCTACTAATTAATTTGAAAAATGTGGGCAGAAAAAGCAAATGTCTTTGAAGTGTCCAACCAAGTACCTACCAGTTGTGTGGATTGAAAAGGCATGAGAAAAAGTTATAGTAGTGGTATTTCTTAAGAGTGATGTCAGGTAATTTCTCTAAATAGTATTTGTAATAGTTGAAGCTCTCTCTTTAAATTCGTTGGCTGAACAAAGCAAGATCTGTCAGCGTCTGCGATGGGGTCTCTGGATTGCTGCCTCCTGACAGTCCCAGCTAACAGCAGTGTTAGTGATGGGAGTGAGCATACGTCTACAGATTTTGTTCATAAAACCTGAGCCACAGGACAACTGTCATTGCAACTGCTTTCATTACTCCATTCCCCTGATGTCTTTTCCAGCATGAATTGACTGTGATGGGGGGATCCTTTCCCCAGTCACAGTACCTGCCCCTCCATGAAGTGGGTAATCCCACCAGGCCACAGGATGTACTTCAGTCCAGTCTCTGCAGTCCCTCAGTCAGGGTTGCAGCTGTACCTTTCATACCTGTAAAAGAATTCTACCTGGTATTAACATAAAAAGGTTTTCAACTTTAAGAATACCTGAAGCATGCACAGGAATCCCTTTTCTTCAGAGTGGTCTAAGGCTGTTCTTAGCTTTCATCAGTCAGCTTGTCTTTTTCTTAAGGTGTAGCTCATCTTTGTTTTGCAAGCTCAACAAAAAGCCTGTGCCATGAGCCCTGCTTCTGAAACCCTGTTTTGAGCCAAGGTGATATGTAAACTGTGCCCAAGGTCTCCACACAGAGGTGACACTATCCCCCACCCCTTCCTTCTCTGAAGACTGAGCATTCAAACAGGAAATAACATCTTGTGCCTACATTTTGGGAAATGACATAGTTTGCCAGGTTTTGGCAAATTGTATTGTAATTTTTTCATAAATATTTGCTTTCTGTTACAAATTAATAATAATTTTGAGTTTTAATACTGTTTATGATTTTTTAAAGAATCCATTTAATTTTTTTATTTATTTTTTTTTTTTTTGCAGCATGGATAAGAAAAAAGAGAGAAGATCCACCCACCATCGAGGTGAGATGAAATGTCTTTAAATTTTCTATTGTTGTAGTGAAACTACCATAATTAAATTATAGTGAATTCATCTGTACAGTAATCTGTCACTTGTGGGGGAGAATTTAGTATGTTCTTTGTCTAACTTATGAAAATGTACACTGACTAGATATCTAACGCTTAGAAAAAAGTAAAATAAGTGGAAATATAAATGCCATTATTCTTTATTCTTATCTTCTTTATTCTTTATTCTTTATTCTTATCTGTGAGAATTCTTTTAAGATGATATACAGTAAGTTCTTTAAGGTGATCATAACCATTGAAGAGTCTCTTCAGTTGAAGAAATTTTGAAATTACTGCTATGACTTTTTAAATTTATGGCAAGGCTTTTTCATGGTAGTTGACATTAAAACATGAGTTTCAAACCCAACTGCCAGTGGATTCATCAAAACAGGAAACCCAATTGCATTAACATTTTGCAGTGCTAGTGAGATAGAGGAGTTGCAGCTATGTCTTTATCCAGAGAAAGCAGAGAAATGTTCCACAGTGTCTTTCATGCTGATGAGTTTGTAAAGAGTGGAATAAGTTTGTCTGCTGCTCTGTGTATACAGATGCATGCGCACACATACATGTCTTGCCCAGGGTTCTATTAGAAGTTGCTCAGCACCACCTAGGAATGAGAGAGAAGAGAAGGCATGGTTTGCTGCAGGAGATTAAAAATGTCACCCACAAAGATCCTTGACATGTATCAGGAATAACTGTGTCAAGTTCAGTGAAGATATGCTGGATCTCCAGCTGTTTGGTCACTGAGATCTTCTGGAACATCCTGACTTGTGAAAAGTTGTCCTGTCTGCCTGTGTGTTGAGATGACCAGGGGAAGCTTGTCTGCTAATGGTGACAAACTGTAACTCATCGAAACAAGCTCCCACAAAACATACTGCTTTTCAATTAATTCTCTCTGCCCCTCTTTCACACTTGCCACTGACGCTATAGAGACAGTAAGGGCTATAATACATCCATGAGTGAAAGAAGTTTAAGTTAAATTTATCCTTAAAGATATTTGGGAAAGTACTAAATGTGGGTTTGTTTTTTTATTTTTTAAAGTTTTTCCCTTCCCTCCCCAATCTGGTTACTTGTGCAGAGTCATGGAAGTGATACTACTACAGTTGTTCCATCTAAGTTTGACCTCATTTTAATTACTTGTGGCTCATACCAACTGTATGCATACAACTTCTATTGTTGAAATTACTACTTAATGTGATACTTGAAGAGGTGAGGTGTTGTGTCTTTTGTTCTACCATTTCTGTGAGCCAGGCTGCTATGATAGTTGCTCTGAGGTAAACCTGTCCAAGGCAGGCAGCCTTGGGTCTGGAATTGGTGCAATAGAGTTCCTCCTGGCACTAGAGATGTTGGTTCGTTTTTCACACAGGGAGCAAGAAGTCTTCACAGGTGAGAGAACTGTGGAACAATAGTGTTCTAAATATTTTACCTTCCAGAAAAAGCTATTTATGAGGACTGAAAGATTGCTGGGACTAATGGTGCATTCAGAGTTACAGGACTGCTTATATTTTCAGTTTCATGAGGTAATAGATCTGAAAAATAATTTAGCATCTAGGTACTTTACCTGTAGGGCTATGCATTGACCTTTTCACAGAGCAGAAGTGATAAACTAGGAATTTGAAAATAGTTATCTTTTCAAGTAATCTCTAAATAGTTTTTTTCCTCTGTAAGGAAAAGTAATTCAAATATATGTATGTTAAAAATTCGTGCTAATATTTTGAAAAGAGTACTCCCATCATATTTGAAATATGTAATAGTGAAGCTTAGCATTTTCTCTATATTAGTGTAGGGCACTATGAATGATATACTTTTCTCCTAATTTGAAACTGCTATACCACAAACCCTTATACCACAATATCATTATAAATACAATTATAGTAGTGAAGTACATATAGAATATTGTTTGGTTCCTATTTGTAGGACTAATTTGCTTTAGTGTTTTAGCTACATAAACTTTACTGGCTGCTATTCCATAATATATTCCCCTTTGACAGTAAAGATAGTATGGTAAACTGCTCTTTGACAGCTATGAAACAAGGGAATATTTGTGGCACATTCCGTGTTGAAATCCCATATAACAAATCTCTCTGTTCCTTCATGTATTTCTCATGAGACCAGACTATTTCTGAAAAAGGATGTAAAGCCCACAAATTTTGCATTTTTGCTTTAATGACATTTTGCTATCAACATCATATTATAACCCTAAAGTTCCTAAAGCATAAGTTTCTAAAGCATATGTTCCTACCTTTGCAGTCTGTAAAACTACTTTTTGGAATGGTTTTGCTTTCTTTTCTGTCTGTTGCCCTTCAGTTTTTTTTTCTTTCTGGTATCAGATGACATATGTTAAACTTCATTAAAATTTCTGTTCCACTTCTGTTAGCCTACCCATGACCCTTTTGAATCTTAGGTTTGGGGTTTTTTATATTTGTCTGACTTGTCTTTTATTCAGCTCTTGGCTATTGATGATAAGGGTTGCCAAACTGCTCAGGCTATCTAGTTTCATCGTGAAGTCTAGGATGAATTTTTAATTGAAAAATGCAGAGGTACAGCTTCACAAAACAGCTGGATCTTACTCATCACACTGATTACCACATTTTGGGAACCAATGGTTTGGTAAATACTGTAGACTAACAAAATGTCGTTCATGACCATCAGGACATGTCAGTCACTTAAGTGAGAACGAATGTGAGTTGTTCCACCTTACCAGTGGTCAGAGTTGTTGGGTCATGACACCACCTAAGTCTTGATTTTCTTGAGATTTGGTCGTGTTTTGTATTCAGGCCATTCTTTCTTCCACAAACACCTAACTGATCTCTTTTTGTTTGTTTGTTTCCATTATAAGTTTTCACTTTCTCTCAGAAGTAGTTGTGTTACATCTCTCTTTCTTTAGTTTCTCTCTTTTTTTTTTCCTTGTGGAAGAATACTCCAACTCAACTTGTGCAGTGTTAATTGTACCACATCCCTAATGGTTTCTTTCCTCCTTTTCCCCCCATTCCTTTTTCCCCATTTTTGGAGGAAGTCACTTGGACTTCCCTGTCTGGTTAGAAACAACCAATGATTGCTGCTCTTCACCTTGATTATTTCTCACCTGGCCAGTCACATAAGGAATGTTAGTGCTGGAAACCTTGGGCTTTGAAGTTATCTTCTAGGATACCGGTTAACAGCTGGTGGTCTTTTGATTTTTTACAGCTTGAAATATGCCAAGTCTCAACTAAGTTATGATACGGGTGATAACTTGACACAGATCAAGTTGTTTCTTATGTTCTCTTTAAACATACTCTGTTCCTATGGTAATCAGGGAATCTTTCTTGATATAGAATTCTGGACCATGCCTTTGCCCTGTCTAAGCGTGTGTGTACGTGTACAATACATATACCCCTTAATAACAGGTGAGAATCAGAGCTTGAATAGGTATATTTTTGCAGTCCTGTAGCATCCTGTCATCTATCCCTTTATATATGTATTGAGTATGATCATATATGGTTGGCTGAGGAAAATCATCACCTTAATTCCTGTGCAGCTCTAAATTATATTTAACCAGTTTAACAAGGGATGAATAACTAAGTTGACTATTACGTTTCTTTATTATGTATATAGGAAACTAGATGTATGTAGCAAGTACTAGATGTATGTAGCAAGTGTTTTGGCAAATAGGAAATGTGTCATTGTCTAGCGACCTTACAGTTTTAAATTAATGAAGATGTTTTAAAGGCTACTAAGATTAAAATAATTTTAATCCAGTGCTATTTTGTGGAAGCAGATTAATAACATAATTTTACATGCATATTAGTTCACCTGCTGAGCATTAATGTTGTCAGAATTTATTAAGAAAAGTTGTCTTGAGATATAGCAGTTGTTTTATAGAAAGGATGTTCCATCCATGCAAATTATGTCTTTGAGAGGCTATTCCTTTCTATTCTTTGAGCCACAGTCTATCTTCTGTATGGCTCATCTAGAGATTTGTAAGGTAAACGTAAATGTGCTATCTTGCATATGCTCCTACCTCCCAGTTTTCCTTTTGGCTACAGATTTCTCTACTAACTTTAAACATGTCATCTTTATATTTTTTATTTTTCACATCTTGTTTGGAAAGGAAAGAAAAGATGCTCATGGAAGATGGGGAGGAAACCTCTCTTCAGGCCTTTCTGTGCCTAACTTCTATTTGTTTTTTTTTCTTATTTCAGAGGCCATCAGATATGTAGAGACTTTTAAAGAATACTGCTATCTATAACACAAGGTATCTGAATGTATTTAGAAATCTAACCTTTATTTTCTCCCATAACAGGTCTTGTAGCTACATACGACTTCTGACAATATCCTGAGGTTCAAGGGTATCTGAGAAACTTAGCATTAAGGCTGTGGCTTTGGAATAGAGATAGAAATAAAGTTTGAGACTTTCTTGCAGTGCCAGAAAACTAATGAGGAAACTGCAATTATGGCAATGCTGAGTGAAACTGGTATGGAGTGAAACGTAGTTTTTCTCTGAACCCACCAATGTGGTATCCTGCAAGTGATAGATGTGAACCTGTAGTGATACATCTCTGTGAACACAGACCTTTGTACCAGCTAGCACTTCCCCGGTGCTGCTGCCTCTGTGGTGCACACAGAGCTGCACAGTCACAAATCTCAGTTTGAACTGAAATCTCTCTGTTGCTCTGTATGCATGTGTGTGTTATATTAATACTTCTAGGGAAGTAAATTAGCATCAAGATCCTGAAAATAGTGTGAAATTGAAAGCCACAGTAAATGACTGCTTTTCTCATGCAGTACGTTACTTGTTACACAGTAATAAAATTCAGTGGCTTCTGAATTGCACAGTTGGATAGAAGGTGAAATGTTAAAAAGAGAAACTTTTTGTGATGACACCTCTATTCTTTCAAACTGTTTCTAGCATTTCTATAATTATCTGTTTTGACAAGATCCTTGTCAAGGGAGGAAAAAACATACTTCAGTGAGTTGTAATAAGCATAAGGTTTCTTCCTCTCATCCCCTGAATAATTACATTAAAATTAAATTCTGTTTAGTTCCCACAGTGCATACCCACTCTTCCCATTTGCCTGATCATAAGTATTATTTATTTGAGAGATGGTATGATCAAAAGTAGGTTCAGTCATAGAGATTGGTTTACACAGAATTCACATTCCTTTAAGGAGAATGGAATGCAGTTTAGAAAAATGCTTTGTTTGACATTGTTGGGATTACATGTGATAGTTTTGCCTCTGTCTGCTTTCAGATGCTTCAGTTGAGAACTTCTAAAATGAGAACACTGGCATGGAGATTGTACATTCTTACATAGAGACTAGGGCTTAGCGCAAGAGTAATTTACTCCCAAAGCCACCAAAAGCTGCACAGTGTGATTTACAGTTTGAGGAAAAGGTATTTAAAAAGTACAGGGATAAACATGTTTCTGAGCAAAATATTTCTCACCTTTGCTGTCCAGAATCACAACCAGGATTTGGGCCATATTCAAATAACTTAGGTTGCATTAAATAACATTTTGAATAGTATATTATGCATTATTCCAGAGAGGATTATTACTGAGCGCAAAAGGGCAGTAAAATTGGTGAATATAAAGAACTGAGCTACAAAGACCTTAAGTAGAAGGGAATAGTCATAGAAGTCCATAAAAAAAAAAAAATTGAGCACTTGCAGAAGCCATTGTCTTTTAGATTTTTTTCCTCTTGTCCATTTTAACTTTTTCTTCAAGTTTGAGACATAAGTGTTTGTCAACCTCCACAGAGGAGTATTGGGGCACCAATTTGTCCCATTGCTTCCAAATTGCCGATGCTGCAGATTCCAAGGCTGCAGAGGAAAAAGCTGCTGCTACTCTGCTTCTGTTATCCGTGTGGGAGGGAGTGCATGGAGCACTGGCTCTGTCTCCTAATTCACTGACAGCACAGCTCAGCGGGGGTGGAGGGCAAAATGAAGTGTACCAGGAAAAGGGCTGGTACAGATTACATCATACATAGACTGGGGGGAAAGCAAGGACCAAGCTGCGTCTGAGTCACAGCTACAGTTCCTTGTTTGCTCTGTGGGGACCAGGGCTGTGCATTGCCCTTTATTCAGGACAGAGTTCAGTGGTGCCAGGCCAGTTTGTGTTTTTTGCTTCTTCTACAAAGTTTCATCTGTGATCTTAAATATATGATTAGTTCTGAAAAAACATCTTCGCAGTATTATAAAAATAATTCAGGCACAAACCTCTACTGTCTCCATGTGTTGGTGATATGCTTTACAGTTCAACATTTCTTCCTTTTGCCTCTTGTTATGTGTTCTTTCCAAACACGTTACACTGTGGTGCCTAGAAACTATGTCAGCTCATGCCAGAGATTCTGTAGTTCATAAGTAGTGCTATAGTACTTCAGTAAAAGTTAGCACTGCTTCTCTGTAAATCTAATTTAAACAAAAAATTACTATGAGTTAGAATTAGTATTTAACAGATTTAGCTTGGTAGTAAATGCGGTATTAGCACTTTATTTGAAACTCAAAATTGCAACTGATCAGAGATTTGCTCAAAAACTGAACCTGCATGAAGGAAATCTTACATTGATTTGATTAACGTTGTTTGTTGAATGACTGAAGATATTTAATGTACGTTCTTTGCAAAATTACCAGTGAGTTGAGTCCGTGTTTGATTTAAATAAGTATTTCAGCCAATCCAGATAAGCCTTTCTATTTCAAAGTGCTCCTCTGTTATTGCCATGCAGTGGCAGCCTTTCATTTAACACGCTATTTCTCATTCCCGAGCTAGTAACGCTGAGCTCATGTTCACCTGCTGAGTTATGAATACCTGCCCTGGATCAGAACGTTCAGTGCTTCCCAAAGATGAGGTCCTCTCTCTGCCTCCTACTCTTGAAATATGATGTAATAGCCAATTATTTCATCTTGCCTATTTAACTTGTCAAACTGGAAAACCGAGTTTAGTTAACTAGTTTGGTGATATTCTAAAAAATGGTGATTCATCTTAACTCCCAGTATTTTGCCAGATTTTTTGTTAATTTGATAATGAAGAAAAATTCTGACATGTTAAATTGTCTTACAACTATCAACTTTTTTAACACTGTGCTAAAACCTTTTTTCTTATTCCATTAGTTATTTTTTAAATTTTTGTCGACTTGTAGGTATGAATTTTTAACAGGCAGAGTTCTAAGTTAAAGTTCAGTCATGTTTAAGCATGAAATATTCAATCTAGACACAAAATGCAAGTATTCTATGAATATGCACTGTCTGCAGTTCAAAGGTCATTAATCTGTCCAGATGTTTCTCAGTTCTGGCATCAAACACTACCTAGCTAACCCTATTCAAATAAAGAGAAATCATGAGTAGTTCAACATATTTAATTAAAGGTGACTTGGGAAATTGAAACAGTTTCTAAGACAAAATAAAGAAGCTTTCTATTTGTAATTTAATCGAAATACAAACCCATCTGAAATGAAATGTGACATTTTTCTTAAAATTTATAATAAATAAACCCCTTGTAATTAAAGGGTTGGGTGTAGTGTCTTTAGAAAACCTTCAGGAAATTGCCAATCTGTTAAAATAACCTTTAAACCATCCCCCTTAGACCTTGTACATTGGTACTGCATATTTAGGCACCTGCATCCTTAGAGCTCCATTCACAACGTTGCACTCAGGAGTTCAAAAATGCTCAGTGCTGGTGCAACTGATGGCTGGCGTGAGGGTCGAGGGGGATACAGTGAGGGAGTAAGAGTAGGGCAGGAATGGTTCCTCAGGTTGTGGGGTTCAGGAGGTGCTGCAGGGTACAAAGGGTTCTGTACAGCCATTTGCCTGTGAAGAAGACTAGCAGGAAGTCACTACTGAGACAGTAGTGAATGAATGAATTAGGCTGAAGAGCCTTCTTTGGTATTCATGACATTTTCCTTCCAGAAGGAACTAATTTTATTAATTCTGTGAGGCTACAAGTTTATTCAGGAAGGGGAAAGAAGTTACAATATGGGAGTCTTTTAAGAGCAAAAGAACACTGCATTCCAAATATTGACCCTACAGTCTGGTAGGCACCTAAAATCTGTTGTCTAGATTTTTCGGCTTGTATGGAGTGGAGGTGAATTCGGTTTCCAAGCAGCAGAGGATACTTTGTGATACAAATCAGCTGCCAGAGTTACCTGAGAGCTTTGAAAAATACATAGCTTGCAACAAAAGTGAAAATTACATGCCAGCGGCGAGAAATACAGCCCGATGCCTCTTGCAGAAACACCCTTGAAGACAGCAGCATGAAGACAGCTCTGTTGCTGCTATGAGCAGGCCATCTTTCATTCTTTGATCATGCATCTGTTACCAGATTATGCAGAAGTCAGCAGTTTCTGGATGAAAAGCAGCTGCCTTAAACTCCACAAAGGGCTACTTTGGTATTTCCTTAATAATAATGTTCTTCAAGAAAACCTTAGACATCACTTTCTTAAACTCTGCCTTTGTAAGGAGGGAAGACATGCAGCTCCAAACATTAGAAGCATTAAAAACCTCATACAACTTAAAATAATCACCAAAGCTGGACAACCTGCAGTGAGTAAAATGTCTTGTTTTACTTTCCACCTAAAAATAAACTGTAGAACATGGAGTTGGACCTAGCTCTTGGCATATCATGTGTATCCTATTCCATATGCTGGAAGCTGATACATTTCAAAGTGAACATCTGCATGTAGGGATTTCAACTGCTTTAAAATGTGGCTGGATGTCTTAAGGCATTTTTCATTTTTTAGTTTTGCAGCATAACCCCAGTTCTTAGATTTCTCTTTTAATAAAAATGTTGAAGCACATTTCTGATACTCTTTAGATGCCATGCACTTCCTGAGAACTGCTGGTTCAAAGGGCTTATATAATTTATTTGTACAAAAAGAGAGTGTTGAAAGAGCAAGCTAATCCTTAGAAAACTGCAGCAATCTGGTAGACACTGTGTTCTCTGGGTTGGATAGAAAGATTTTGTATTTCCGTTAAAGGTCAGAGCACATTACATGTTCACATACTTATATTTTAGCAGAAAACTTATTGGGGGGCAGTTTATAGTGAAGATAGCCATCTTATAAAATACTGTGATTCATCTTGGAGGAAAAGATAAGTGTTCTGAACTGGACAATGTAACTTTAAAAAATCATACAAACAATCAAAAAAACCCCAACAACCCACAAACTAACTTTTAGCCCTCAATTACTTTTTATATAGCAAACCAGACAGTAAAGGATTGGTTAGCAATGGAGTCTCAAAGTGAGAATCTATTTGACCCAATTTTTCTAACATGCCAATTGACCCAATATTTCCAATTCACATGTAATTTAAGCCCAGGAACCCAGTGATTTCAGTGTATGTGTTAGTGGTATGAATTTAATTCCAAAACTGGATGTGTACAGATACTTTGTAGTTGAAAAATTTTTGTTCTAGTATGGATTGTGTAGAAAATTCTGAACAAGTCACTTCAGTTTAGGGTTTTTGTCTGCATTGCTAATAAGAATAATTTCTCATGCTTTTTTTTTTTTTTAAGATCCACTTTTTTGTTTTACTTTATTTTATTTTATTTTACTATATCACAACTGTACTTTGTCCACAGCAAGCTGATTAAAAGAGCTTTTTTTGAGTCTGAAAACCAGGTAACAATTATAGATCAACATTTAAAATGGACTTGGAGCATTTAGAGTTTAGTTACAGCTACTCTTACCTCACTAAGATAACTTTATATTGAAGTAATCACTTGAAGAGATTTTAAATAAACAGTAGCTGTTGACAGTAAGGAAATTATATTTGTATTTTAACAAATCATTTCCCATTGTTTTAGCAGAGACTATAACGCATTTTTCAGTTATCACAAAGGTATTTGACTTTGTTTCTTAGTAGTGGTTTAATACAAGCACCATAGGCGTAATCCCTTTGAAATCAATATGGTCATGGTGGATTTACATGGGCGTGTGGTAAACAAGGATAAAATTGAGAGATGCCACAAATAGGTTTTGCTGTACTCACTGTTGAAAATTTGATCTTGTTATGCTTGGCAATATTTCTATTTGAGTATGAGAGAATTTTCACCCTTCTGCAGTTTGCAATGTCATTTGTGTACTACTTGTATATTTCTATTCAATAATCGCATGCAAAGGCTTCTGTGTCTTCCCTGTGTATCTGTGAATTTAAGCACAGAAGCAACTAAGAACTAAGAAAAAGTGGTTACTTTCCATGGTACCTCTAATATAAGGTGTGTTGGCTTTGTATGGCCACATTTTAGTAGCGGCATATCTACAGGGGTGGCTTCTGAGTGAGCTGCCAGAAGCTTCCTCCATGTCCCACAGAGCCAATCCCATCTGGCCCCAGGACGGATGTGCCACTGGCCAAGGCTGAGCCCATCAGAAATGGTGGCAACGCCTCTCTGATGACATATTTAAGAAGACTTAAAAAAGTTTTACAGAGTTGTAATTGTGTTCAGAGAAAAGCAGGATGACAATATGTGAGAGGAACAGCTCTGCAGACATCAAGGTCAGCGCAGAAGGAGGGCCTGGAGGTGCTCCAGGCACTGGAGCTGAGGTTCCCTTTCTGCCTGTGGTACAGACCATGGTGATGCAGCTGTGCCCCTGAACCCTATGGAGATCCATGGGGATGCAGAGATCCACCTGCAGCCCATGGAGGAAACCCACACCAGAGCAGGTAGATGCTTGAGAGGGGTCTTCTACTCACAGAGAAGAGTACTGGTGTGGTATCTCTTTAACTCTTCCATATGATTGTAATCTGGAGAAAGGATTCAGCTGTTTTCTTAATTTTGGAGGCCATCTCTATCCACATGGATGACTGGAAGGTGATCAGGAGTAGTCAGCATGGATGCACTAAAGATAAATCATGCTTGACCAACCTGATTGATTTCTGTGATGAAATACCTTCCTGGAGGGAGGAGGGGAGAGCAATGGAACCTCAACTTCAGCAAGGCTTTCAACACTGTCTCTCACAATATCCTTGTAGGAAAACTCAAGAGGTGTGGACTGGATGAGTGAATAATGAGGTGAATTTGGAACTGGCTGAATGGTAGATCCCAGAAGGTTGTAATCAGCGGCACAGGATCTACGTGGAGGCCTGTCAGTGGTGGTATCACCCAAGAGTCAGTAATGGGCACAGTATTGTTTAACTTATTCATCAGTGACTTGGATGAAGGTACAGATGCCTCCACAGCCAGTTTGCTGAGGATGCAAATCTGGGAGGAGTCACTGATACCCCAGAGTGCTGTGCAGCCCTGCAGAAGGACCTCAACAGGCTGGAGAGATGGGCAGAGAGGAACTATCTGAAATCCAACAAAGGCAAATGCAGGGTCCTGCACCTGGGGGAGAACAAACCCAGGCCCCAGCACAGGCTGGGGCTGACCTGCTGGGGAGCAGCTCTGCGGAGAAGCACCTGGGGGTTCTGGTGGACAACAAACTGTCCTGAGCCAGCAGTATGTCCTGGTGGCCCAGAAGGCCAATGGTATCCTGGGGACATTAGGGAGCATTGCCAGCAGGTCGAGGAAGCTGATCCTGCCTCTGCACTCAGCCCTGGTGAGGCCTCACCTGGAACCCTCTGTCCAGTTCTGGGCTCCTCAGGACAAGAGCGACATGGAGCTCCTGGAGCAAGGCCAGCAGAGGGCAACAAAGATGATTAGGGGACTGGAGCATCTCTCCTACAAGATAAAGCTGAGGGAGCTGAGGAAAAACCAAGAAGAGATGACTGAGAGGGGACCTGATCAATGTGTATCAGTATCTGATGGGAGGGTGTTACTAGGATGGATCCAGGCCCTTCTTGGTGGTGCTGAGCAATAGGACAAGAGGCAATGGGCAGAAACTGATGCACAGGAAGTTCCACCTGAACATAAGGAAAAATTTCTTTACAGTGGGGTTGACCAAACACTGTAACGGATTGACCAGAGAAGTTGTGGAGTCTTCCTCACTAGGCATCATCAAGCACCATCTGGACACAATCCTGCACCATGTGTTCTGGGATGACCCTGCTGGAGCATGGAGGCTGAACAAAATTGGACCAGATGACCCATTGCACTATCTTCCAACCTGACCCATTCTGTGATTTTGTGATTTTAGTTATTTATTTATTAATCTTGCACTAGCAAGACCCCAAAGGCTGCACATCTGTTTCTTCCAAAACTGTGCACTGAGGCACAGATACTTAACACCACAGGCATAGTGAATTACAGGAAGAGATGTAAATGATAAATAGCTGTATCAACTCCTACACAGGAAGCAATGCAAAAAGTAGTCTTGTTTTTAATGTATTTTCACTTTTGTTGAAGACTGTATTTAATTTCTTAATTTCTTCTTTTTGCTCCATTGGAATAGTGGACACTACAATGCAGTTTTGCTTCAACAAGATGACACAAACATTAAAAACCTTCTGAAATAGGGTTTAATTGTATTGTGGAAAACAAATTAATTTTGCCACATTTTGTTTTACTTATATACCTGAAAATGGGGGTTATAAAATCAAGAAAAGCAAGGACTGTTTAAAATGTTTTATTGCAACACTGTGTATTGCATTTGCTTCTGACTTACCTACTCATCTTTCTACTGTGTTCTTAGGAGATTCTTCAGAATGAAAATTATAGAGAAGAAATGAAACAGAAAGTCAAGGATGTATCTGAAAAGGATAAGCTGCTTCAGGCCAAGGAATATGAGGAAGGACTTGTTGCTGAACCGAGTCATACTCGGGTTAAAGGCCATGCATCTGCCCCTTACTATGGAAAGAAGGAGCCCTCACAAGACCCTATGAGCACAGCAAATACCTTCCAGCCAGGCACCTGGATGCCACCAGGCAATGGCAGTAGTCAAAAAAAATAAGCAATTTAATGGACAGATTAATGGATAAATATTTTAGCAGACAACATACACAGCTGTTATAGACAAGAGTGCAATAAAGCAGTATTAAAATTGAGTTTCATTTACTCTTGTAGAACTATTTGAATAGGTTTAATCATGACAAAGTACTGTAAAGTATTTGGGATTAGTGAGAAACAGGATGTGTTACTAAGTTTGGTTTTGACAGTTGCTGTTCATCAGTTACTCTTGAATTCATAGTTACAAGGTTGTCTATCTAAATTTTCTTGAAGTCTAAATTGTTTTTTTCCTTGAAGACTAATTTACTTTTAAAACTGTTCTTGATGTAAAAATTGTAGTCAGCACACTTATATTTTCCCAAATCTCGGTCGTATCTTCTAAGAATCATTCCCTTAACAGTGCCAGTATGCTTTCTGCTAGCAAACAGATGGAAAAATTGATTTAACAGGAATCACTATAACACTACACTAGTTACGCACTGTATTCATCGTAAAGACATTCTTATAACTTAAAAGAGTCAACATATTGAATGTTTGGTTTGCAGACAGCAATTTGCACAGGATAAAATCAGTTAAACTCCATATAATTGCTATAATAGAAGCTAGAAGTACTTCATAAAGCTGCTGGAAAATAACACTAGGTTTGTGACAAGGGTCTGTCATTAATATTTAAAAAAAAAAAAACCTAGTTTTTATTTATGCTGTATCTGTGGACTTCCATAGATTATTAGATCTTTTCAGCCATAGTTTAGATACATAAAACATGCAGATTATTTGCTAAGAGATGATGTTGGGAACTTCAAATAAAATGGAGACCACACAAATTTTTTTTCAAAAAGTATCAAATTTATTTACGGAGTTTATCTCTCATCAGTTTTCCTCCCTGTGTTTCAAGCTACATAGGTATCAAAGGTGGAACACACATGTATTTAACAACACTTCATACAAAACATTACTCTCACATATTTATAAAATGCCCAAATGTCATATTCTAATAATGCTTGCTTTCACCAACAAAATTGAAGGGGGGTCAACTTCACATTTACTTGAAGTAATTTCAGTTAAACTCCCCACTTCTGATCCCCCTTGGTGTCAGCCAGCTCTATAGGTCTCTTCATTTGAACAATGGTATTATTTTATGGTTTTATCTTTAAACCTAACCAACAAGTAGCTGCTAGAATGCACAACTCCGTGCTGCTGTTTAGAAATATACGAAAAGTAAAAACTTAATGACTGTCACAAGCTCTTCTGAACTAGACTATGTAGAGGCCACCACAGACTATTATTAAAAATTAGGCTTTGAAAAATTAATCAGTTCTGTTAAGAACAGATGAATTGGAAATAAAGTTAAATGATTTTTATGTATTTAGAACACAAACCTGACTTTTTTGAGTATGTCAGCATCTTGCAGCCTGTAAGGCAGCAGTTTCAAGGGCCATGAGAACAAAAATCCCACCTAAACTCAGGTCTTAGATCAAAGATAGCCAGAAGGTTAGCAAGCAGAACTACTGTCACCAGCTTGTGCATCATCCTTGCACAACCATCTGCTGAAGGTCTCTAGGACACAGAACACTAGGCCACCTGGGTCTTTGGTCTCACCCTATTTATGGTTATTCTTTGAGGCATAAAGAGTTTATGAAGGCAAAAACAAATTAGTTAGGTGGAACAGTCACATGATTATTACGAAAGACCAAACAACATAGTACTGTATTTTATATAACATGAGTGCCTTAAGACAAATGATGCTAATAAGAACAAGCAATCAGTTTCCTAGAACTTGGGCTGAAGTTAATGGCTGTTGAAGGCTGGTAGTTCAGGAAACAGGAAATGCTAAGGTAGGTTATTTCTGCAGACAAGCACTACCATCAAAGACACTGCAGCAGCCACTATGAGCACACACAGCCATACGCAGTGACCTTAAAGGGTATCAGTCATGTCTGCTACCTAATGCTACAGCAAGTTTATCTCTACAGCTCTGCTCAAGGTATGCCAAAACTTGCATTTCTGTAGTCCAGTTTATTATTCACATTTTCCCCTAAATTTGACGATTTTAAGACACTTGTTAAGTCACAGCTCAGCTAAGAGAAAAAAAATCTACCTCCAGAGCCACCCAACTGATCAGTTTTTTTAATTTAACATGCAAATTTAGAAAAGCAACCTTCACTAGAATACAAGTAGTAGATTTAATGACTCTAACAAGTGTCACTTGGGCAAACTTTAACAAATCAGCAGGAAGAAAAATACACTGGAAGTACTAAATTTCATACTTCAAGAAATAACAGGATCAAGTATCAAAGGACAGTTACAACACAAAATGTACAAGTGTTTTCGTTTAAAAAGTGGATTCTTTGCACAAGGAAGGCTATTTTTGACCATTTAATCCTTCTTTGTTCGTTTGGCTTTTGCAATGTTCTCCTGGCGTTTCTGTTTCTTCTTTTGCTCTCGTTCCCTGGCTTCAATCATTTTTGCAAGCTTCCATGAAAGCGCCGCACTAATTACGAACAGTGGTGTGAGGGCCAAGATCACGGTTGTGAGAAAACCATAGGGGTCCTTGGCAGCCCACTCCACGATGTACTCGGCCCAAGCCTTAATATCAAACATCTTTTCTGTTTTGCTATTGGGAAAACCCTGTGGAATAATAAAATAAATAATTTCTGAATACGCAGAAAAATAGAAGCACACATACACAAGAACAAAACACAGGAAGTTCCACCTTCATATGAGGAAGAACGCCTTTACACTGAGGGTGGCAAAGCACTGGGGCAGGCTGCCCAGGGAGGTCACAGAGCTTCCCTCTGTAGATATTCAAAGCCCACCTCGACAGGTTCCTGTCTCACCTGCTATAGGTGACCCTGCCTTGGCAGTGGGGTTGGACTGGATGATCCCCAGAGGTTCATTCCAACCCTAACAATTCTGTGAAACCAAGTACCATTTTAATATAGGTTGTGATTTTTCACTATCAAAGAGCAAGACCATTCTTGCTAGAAGTTAACAGTAGTGCATAGTACGTGAAAGTGTAATAGAAAGCATTGACCCTACGTTAAATTTCAGTGCTTATAAAATTAGGTATTTAATCCAACAGAGCTGCAAACGCTACCAAGAATATATTGCTAAATGTTAAGAGTGCAGTTTATGGCTCTCTGGAAGCGATGGAAAAGCCAGCCCGATTGGTTTATCTCTCCGTAGGTTTCCCTAGGGAGGCGAGGGAGCGGGAGCAGTGCTTTGGGTACTGAACTGGCGGCAGTCCAGC
>VZRN01006754.1:573431-640953 GCA_013397935.1 Dasyornis broadbenti | reverse complement strand
CTCCTCCTCCTCTGGCTAAGGAAAAGTGCGTGCACCCATTGTTTTGATTTCTTCTTAAATATGTTCTTCACAGAGGCGTAACCAGCATCTCTAATTGGCCCAGGCTTGGCCAGCAGCATGTCCATCACCTCAGAGCTGGACATGGTGAAGGCTTCGAGAAGCTTCACCGAGGAGCTGTCTTTGTGGGGCCCTCCCCACTAGAAAAACCTGGGCCAAGCTAAATCACTACACTAATTAAAAGCTAAATAACTTTTTAAAAGGAACAATAAAAGTATGAATGATTTTAGGAAATTTTAAAGAAATTTTACTATATGTCCAAAAATCAAAAATTAGTCTAAAAAGAAACCATTTAGAGAGAAAATTAAAGCCACTATTTCAGAAATAACAGATATCAAGAAAGGGAAAACTAAGCATTAACTCTTATTCTAAAGCAGAAGATAAAAATTACAGAAAGGTGGTAAGACAAGGAAACAGATGACCTTAAAGCCAGCAAAGTTAAGGATAACTAGGAGGTTTGATTATATTTTCTTGTAATAAAATAATTGATCCAGGAAGGGTTGAATTGTTTAGTAAATATTTATTATCTACATCTGGTGCCTTGTTTATGACCTAATATATGTGTACACTTATTTATTAAAGGTTAGAACAGGTTTACATATCTCAAAAGGACCCTTTCACAGGGAAAGAATGATTCTACAAAGAAGCTGATTCAGAGAAATCTCATAGAATCCAACAGCATGTAGACTAGGTGATCACACAAGATTTCATATATTACATATTTACATTTGTATATAATATTAAATATTATACATGTGAATATTCTATTAAATTGAAACCAGTGTTCTTAGTGACAATGATGCCAGTTGATGGTGGCACCTAAAGAAAATTTTTGCTGCCTATACACAGTTTTTACTTCTGATTAGAAAACATAATTTTATCACTATTGCTTTTGAAACAGGCTTAGTCAATAGTATGTTACATTGTGTAATGATCCTCCAAATTAAGAGCCAGGATTTTTTTTTATGAGTCTGTTTCATTTTATTTCCCAACAATATTATCTTTCATCTAGTTTGGATGATGAGGTAGGTGTTCATGCTCTGTGTCACACCTCTGCAAGTTGTTTGTTCTGTTATTGTACACATTATATAATGTTTCTGGAGAAAGCCAAGGGCTATGACATCCTTTTTGAATGGAAATGTTTCATAATGTGTTTGAAGACTATGATTCAGCCTAGCCTTTTATATCATGTGGATACTGAATTACCTGCTCTCACATTTCAGGATTCCCTCAGCCTAACAGAACACAATGTTCCTAATTCTGAGACTTGCCAGTAAACTGATTAACAAAGAAACACCTGCATGACTAGGACTATTTTTGCATTCAAAGTTTTGCTTCATTTCTGTCCTTGAATTTTATGCTTTTTCCTCCAATTTGCTTCTGAAAGGGAAGCCTTTTCCTGCCTGCTTCCATCAGGCATGCCTTATAGGAGGCAATGTGTTTTCTCCAAGGAGAGCTTTTACTTCATCAAAAATACCAAGGAAATATTCCAAAAACCAGAAGGCACACTTTTTCCTGCTTTGATTTAAAAGCATTTTTTCACAGTAGTCACAGTCCTTTTCAAGGCAGGGAGAGGCATGGCCCCTAGTTTTCATTCTTAAAACATTTTAGCCAATCAAGTATATTTGTACTCAGTCCTGAAGTTTAACTTCTCTGTGCTGGTTGTGTTTATTTAATTGCTCAAACATTTCCAAGGGACATTTTGCTCTCTCCATTTTGGAACAGAGAACAGAAAGCTATGTGAATTCTGGTGGTTCCCACAAGCTGCTCCAAGCAGTGGAAAGAGCAGGCCTCAGACTTCTTGGTCAGATGAAGGATATTCATGACTCCTAGTCCAGTTCTGCCTTGCTCAAGTTAGAGTTGAATTTCCTATTGACTTGATTGGAAGGAGATTCAAACTCACAAAAATTACATTGAAGAGCATGGTGCAAATTGTACACTCACAAAATCATTGGTTGCTTCAGCCTAGGAGAGGCAGGTATTGAATTGTTGGGCTCTTTTGGAAGCTGCTTCTTCATTTTACACCACTGGAGAACCTGCAGAAAAGAGAAGTGGAAGGCAGAGGAGAGGGCTCTGTGAATTGCTTAGAGATGATTGCTGAATTTCATGTTGGGCAAATGCTTTACAAAATGCCTGTGCCTCAGGGAGCTCGTAAATTAAGGCAGGTGCACGTAACCAAGACAGATAAAACATGTAGGAGGATATTCTTCCTTGCACTGCACTTGCCTCAAAAAATACTGAATAGCTGTGTCCCAATCCCCCTGCATCAGGGATTCCACTTAGATCCCTTAATGCTGGCAGTGGCTGACTACTGAGGAGATACTCTCAGATAATATTTTCTTTCTTTAACATTCTGGTGGTGCCAGAGAAGTATAAAATAGCTTGGAACTGAGGACTGGGATGGGTTTGTTGATTCCTTCATAGGAAATGCCTATATTACTATTCCCATAAATCACAGGTAGAAAAAATTGTGTAAGTTAAATATCACTTTATTTTTATGTGGCAGAAGTTGGGGCCTTACTTGATGTTTGCCCTTTGGAAAGAAATCAGCAATGCTTCCTAAGAGGTGCCGATAAGCCAAACACAATCAATTATGATTTTTTTGAGAAATCTTCAGTCCTGATTCCAGTGTGTTCACTGGAAACAACTTTTAAAACTATGAATTTTCATTAAAACTATGAATTTCCATCAACTATAGGCTGTGCAAAAGTGTATTGAAAAAGTCTATTGAAAACAAAAAATCTATTGAACAAAACACAGTAAATGCAAATGTAATAAGGGTAGTCATTTCATGAAATGGTATAAGTTTGGTGTTTCCTTAAAACTAATTTTTTATTATCTATCCTTTGTTTTTTTTTTAAAGTTGACCAGTTCACTACTGTGGTCAGTAAGTATGGAAAAGCACATGCGGTTCTGACATTTACTGTTTGTATTAGAGTGCATTACTTCATTCACCATCTCTGAAACCTTGTCTTGTAGGCAGGTTGCGCTTTGATCTTGGTTGCAGGTCTCATATAATTGGTGTTCAATACAGAAACTTCTCTGTAGCTTAGTCAGGAGTTCTCCAATGGCTCTGCTTCTTTTCTCACTGGGGAAGTCTGTAGTGAGAATGCTCTAAAATGGTTTGTGCTGATGTGTTACCAAGGCTCTAATTTTAGTAACGTACAAGGTAGGAAATTTCAAACTTATTTTCAGAGATGTCTCGTCTGTCATTTTTCACTTTTACACTCTAATAGGATATTGAATTGCATAATCTTAAAACTTCAGATACCAAGATGTAGCACGCCACAGTCAAAACTGAACTGCACTGTAGTCTATAATGAGCCATGCAAATATATAACTGTTGCACATATGTTCATACATAATATACACATGTATATGTATCTAAACACATATATAAACAGCATAGTGTTCTATGGTACTGTATTTGGGGCTGTGCATTGCATGATCATGCAATATAAAACACTTAATAGTAATGTCTACCGCTGCCATTTTAAAGGCTTGTGGTATTATGAAAACCAGAGGGAACAGATTTAATGTCTGAGCAGAAAGTGGTAAAATAAGAGGCAACTTAATTCTATAAGCACAATTCTCAGCTAGACTGGATCTTGTTTAAGAGGGACCTAGTCTTATCTACATTTATATCTTTTTTAATACCCTTGTATTTTGTTTGTTTTATGTAAAGGAGCCAAAATGTGGATACATCTGTCTTTGTAGCTAGTATCATTGCACTTATGTTAAAGGGTTTTATTGTTTTGATTTTGGTGTGGCGGGAAAAGTTTATAATTATTTATTACTTGTTTGGTTAACAATTACAATATAAATACAATGCACTAAATTACCTCACAGGCTGCTGAAACTAGATATAGCTCAGACCACTTCAGCTTCCACACCACTTCAGTATTATTTTAGCAGTTTTGTCTGAATCTTTCTCAGTTATGATTTGTGATGTTTGAGAATGATTTGTGATGTTATTCTAATTGACCAAAATTCCCCCAACCATTGCATGTAACTTTTTCTCATTTAAAAAAATAAAGGATAATATAGTGGAATGCTTTCTTTTTACAGTCTACATTCATTTTTATTTACTGATTTGATTTCTGCAGCACCAATTTGATTTTGTAATGTATGAGTATATACTAGTGTCTCTTTAAATCACTCATGAACATTTTGGTAACACAGTTTAGTGCTTATAGTGCTAGCAGTTTAGAGAAGCTGCCAGAAACCAGTCAGAGGAGCAGCATGCCCCTAGCTGTATCTTGTATGTGTGTGCACTATTTAGCAAGTGCATTTATCTGGGACTCAATTACACTGCATGGTTTCTCCATATATTTTTGGTGGAATGAGTAAAAGACATACAGTGATGCACAGGTCTAAGTACCTGTCAGCATTTAGCCTAGTGGAAGCCCTCAAGGTTTCAGGGTATACTTCATCAGAATGTCCTCTTGTTGATGCTACTGTTTACATATTCTCCCACAGAAAACAAAGATGCTCCGGGGACCAGTGTTATGAGACCCCACCTGCGTTGTTCTTCATTGTTTCCAGCCTTTTCATTGCTCAGGCCTCATCCTCTTTGAATGCCTGCAAGACAAGAGGAATTATGTAGCATGCCTGGAATGTTTCTAAATCCAGGGACTGATAGACCAAAGAGGGAATCAGATCCCAGAGCCTAGGGCCTCACATGACGACTACTCTGTTATTCCTGAACTCTCAAGTAGTTTGGAAAGTGTTAGATTTGGGGCTCTGCTTTTGGGCCACATCTATCTGACACATATCTAGTGATAACATACAAGAATTCTACATCTTCCCAGAGAATTCATATTTCATAAAATAATGTTTTTCTCCTTATTAAATACAGCTAATTAAGCTCATTGTTTAGATATTGCAAGAGGAGAATTCTAAATGAAATAGAAGTAAGAACATGAAGTGCCCATCTCAGAGGGACCATGATTTTTCCTATTATTTGACTGAGATTTATTCTTTCCAGAATACATGATGCAGCAGTAAGAGCCAAGTGTTTGCCCTGTACTTGGGTCCAATACTTTGTGGTCTTGATTGAAATATCTCATTTCTTACACCTTGCAGCCTTTCCTAAGAGTTATAGTTAGAACCTAGAATTTCCATTTTTTCAGATAATTTTTATGAATCAAACAATTACATGAGTTCAGGGCAATTACATTTTGCCTAAAGCAGGAATTGAGAGGAGTGTGTTTTGGGACAGTTTTTATTTAAGTTAATTTTAAGGAAGTACATGGAATTTTATTTTTCTTGTTTTTATTAGCTATGTATTCTTCCATATGAAAGACCGTGTACAACTACTATCAGTGAGTCAGAGTATTTTTGTTGTAAAATCTAGCTGGATACTTGGAACTCATTTATTTGTGACTGTTAGTATAAAATAAAGTGAGATAAGCATCACAGACTAAGTCTGTAGTGTTGCCACTCATATTGTGTAAATTTTTATTTACAGTTTCTGCTTCCAAAGTGAATTAAAGGCAGCAAAGCTCAGTTTTCCATTGGATGCTAAGAAATTTGAAACTGCCATAGTTTTTCAGTCCTCTGACAAATGTTTGTCAAATAAACTTATTTTTTATGAAGATTTTCTAACCCATTTTCCTGCTGTGTTGGCAAATATTGGTCCAGATGGAGGACAGGACCTATGTGCTAGCATTCCCCCATGCACACACCACTGCTTCTCTTTCCTTGAGTCAGAGAGGTTTCTCCAACACATACCTTCCCACCTGCCAGGGCATGAAGAGCAAGTGGGGAAGAATTGCCAGTGTTGGTAGCAGCTGGCTGTTAGATTTGCTTGGCAGTGATATCAAACTATATTATCAGTAACCCAGCCATGACATTCATCTGTCATACAACAGAATCACATCAGGTCTTCTGTATCCAGGTCCTTTGGGGGATGAGGTAGGATATGAGTCTCTCAGATGGCAAGAGTAATAAAGAGCAATTCTAGTGTAAAGTAAGAATTTCAAATGGTGGCCCAGGGGGCATCTCTAGACTTTAGGGCACACCAGCATAATCTGACTCCAACAGTTGCCAATCCTTAGAACAGATCTAGGCTGTAATGCCCACCCAACAAGTCCTTGTGTAACCCAGACTGAAGAGCTCCTAGAGGCTCCCATTTGAATTGGCTCTGCTAGGTATCATATCTACCACCTGTATTTTCATCTCTTCCAGGCAAGAAGAGATGCTGCCAATGGTATTGAGGAGGTCAGCGAAGGCTGCTTAAGTGGGAGTCCACAACACCTTCTTTTGTACAGCATTATAGGCTGAAGAAGAACCACTTGCATTTTGGTGCTATGCCAGGAAACAGCTGTCCTCTGAGAGATCACTTTTGTCTGTATGGGCTCCTCTCTCAAGCTGCTGGCTCTGTATCCCTTCAGCTAAGGGTGGGCTTCCTGAGACAGCAAGATTCTGTTCCTAATGCTGTTCCATCACATCCCCGTCCTGAGTCAGATCCCATTAATACAGATAATTTTTCACCTCCTTCATGCACTGGATTTTTCTTGTGTTTCTAATTCAGCTGCATCTCTAACAAGTATTGGTGCAGGATTCATCTTGCCTACCTGCTACAGCTGAGCCCTAATACCTCATTACAGCTGCTAGAAAGAAATGACAGTTTAAGAGTGCAATTTATTTGACTAAACTGAAACATTCACTTTGGGAAAGAATTAACTGTAACCCTGGAAATACCTTCTTGGTGCTGTAGTGCTAAAGGAATGTCATACGAGTAGATCATCCATAAACAACTTACTGTGAATTTGCAAATCAGCTAATCCCAAATGTATGTACTGCTCCTCTTCTCATTCTTCTCATGGTATAACATAACAGTCCTCCCACACAAAATTACATGACTCTCCCTTATTACTCCAGAAGCCCACGTGGGTGCTTCAGGTGGGTGCTTCATACTCTTCAAACTGGACATCTTAAAAATCTTAAAAATCTAGTGTAGCAATCCTCACAACCAAGAGAACGGCATTCAGTGGATGTTTTCCCTCCAATGCAAAATGAGTTTGCACTATATAATTTTCATTACTAGAGCAGGCTTGCTTTTCACACAACATAAATATTTAGTAAAAAAGATTCTCTCCTTGTCTCCAGAAATAAACACAACTTTATGTTTCTATGTTTTGTGTTTCAGTATAGATTTTTGTATTTTCTTTGCTGACTCTTTACAGAGTGATACCCTGCTTATTGGATTTTATCATGAATTACTTGGTATTGACTAAACACCTTTGAAAGAAATTTGTAAACTAGAAAGAAACATGCAGCAGAGCCTTTATAAGTACACAAGAGGTTCTTTTCATTGTATCTGAAAATTAAAAGTGTTTGTATTGAGATCATATGCCAGAAACTAGGGAATCAATTTTTAACACGCATACTTGGTTAACCCATTTGTCCATAGGAAAAGAATTCCAATAAGGAAAGAAAAACCTATGATATATTAAAAAAACCAAACCAACTTAGTCGTAATAAAACCAGTTTTATTAATGCCAACATTGTGTGTATAAATATGAGTTATAGCATATGACATAAAGGAGAGTAGTCTGATCTCTCAAGTCACTGCCGTCTCAAAGAATAATAAAATTAGGGAAAAAATGCTGCAGCACCCCAGCAACAGAATCTGCTTGGAATCATATGATGAGGAGGTGGGATTTTGTGCTCTTATGCACACCCATGAAGAAAAGCACATGGAAAGAACTTCACCAGCTAAAAGAACATCAGGATGCCTGTCTAATTACTTTTTTTATTATTCTTTCTCTTCTGTGTAACACCTTCCCAAGTCCCACATCAGTTACTCTCACAGCCTCCCTGCTCAGGGCAAGGTATGGAAGCTGTTGTGAGCTACAGAGAAGAAATTCAAAAGCTATGCTGCCAGCTGGGACACACAGGGTCGTCTTGCTTGGGCTTGCTCTCAGTTTCCCCACGTTTATTTCACAGAAAGTGTGTGTTGTTTGTGAAACTTTATGCCAGCTGTAAGCACTGTTCACAAGTACCTTTGTATGTAAAACTGGCAATGCTTTTGAGAATCCCTCTGCAATCATGTGTCCTGTATCTTCTCACTCAGCCTCCTGTCCAAAACCATGGAAACACACAGGTCCAGAACTCGCCCATGGGAGCTGCTATGTCACACATGAAGAAAGTGTTTCTGTACATAATACTTTTTAAGTATTCCCGTAGGTATCTAAGTCTTCTTCTTCTTGGAAATCAGCAGCTTGCCTCGGAATATCCTTGAGGTAGCCCAGAGAGATGTTACTATAAGTAATTATTGTTCCCAGTGTATAAAATACTCTTATAACAAACACACTTATTTTCTTTTGGCTTTAGAAGAAACTATTTTCTTTTTCACTTTATTTAGTATTAGCATAGATAAATATCTGAAATGCTGTGGATTTTGTCTGGGAAATGATACTCTTGGATTTCATGGGACAGCTTTTACCTTTGTTAGTAAACCATGATCAATTTTTGTTTTGTTGTCTGATGTACTTGACTATTCAGAAAAAAGTAAAAAAGAAATTGAGTTTTCTTCTGTTTTCTATACCAGAATAAAAGTAGTGTTGCATCCATTAAAGTTGATCACAGTCCTCCTTCCTAACATGAAAGTAGGAAGTTATGAAAAAAGTATAAGAAAACCCTTTAAAAACTAACCTCTTTGTTTATGCATGCAGAAACTTTTCTAATTTAACTTTTTTTGGACATGTAAAATGTTTCCTTAAAAAAGCTGAATCCCTATTTCCTATTGAGCATAAGGAAGAATTTATGAAAGGTCTCTGCATTAGTGACTAAAATATGAGCATATATATTTATAAAAAGAAACTACATATCTATAGGTAGTTTTAGACTCATGCAATGGTGACTAACTGCATGATTCAGTGCACTCAGAAGTCAGTGGAAAGACTTCTATTAATTTCTGTGGGTACTGGATTAATTGGCACAATGGATCTCCATTTTGGGACCTAATCTGGTTTAAGATTGGGTATATTAGTGGATATAGATGTCTTCCTGTGTTCACAAGTGTAATGCTTCATCATTTTTAAGAAATTGAAGCAATGAAAATAGACATCCTCTCCTGCATTAAGTGAGGTTCTATCAATATTTGCTTTGAATGGCTGTTTGCTTAGTGCAGCTAACATGGAGCATAGTCTTCTTTGTCCACAGGATGACATTTCCAAGTGAGTGGAATGAAGTGAGTAAATGGCTGAGGAATTATAAAATTAGTTGTTTGAAATTTAGCCAAAGGGGTGATGCCAATTTCTACAGTCTCTGTGTGTATTACAGGTAGCAAGTAGTTTTTATGTCATTGCTGAAGTGTAACAAACCAGCTGCAAACAGAAGTGTCACAGGATTTATTCCCCATTTTTAAGAGAAGTAGTACCCTATTATACCTTTTTTTCAATAGCTTTGCTTTTTAAGTCGTACTGAACAGGAAGGATTGAAAAATATCTCACTAGGATTGTTTATACTTTTTCTACGGTCTTTTGCTTGTACAAAAATATAATTGTGAATCCAGCAGTGAACACACAAATAAAATAACCTGTTAGTGGCTTTATTCTTCCCCCCCCCATGTTTATTTTATAACATAATGCACTTCTATTTATAGGATAATGTTTCCCAGCACAAGCAGCCCTATTTCTGTGCAGATTCCTTGTCTGTAGGAAACTCCTTCTTCTGTTCCGACAGTCCTACTACTTTATCACTTTAATTTCTCAGCTGTTTTTTATTTGATGAGGAATAATTCTAGATGTGTGTTACTGACACAGGCCACTTGCAGGCCACTTGCAGGTGATGAAGGTCATTCTTACTGAACGTACTGTATTCAGTACACAAATAATTGCTGTGATTTCAGCTAGGTGGTCCTAAGGAAGCCCTAAGGTGGTTATATCTAACATTATTGAATTTCAGAATAATATTTAGATGTTAATCTTTAGTAATAGCCATGTTTCATCAGTTATAAATCAGGCATAAATTTGTGAATAATGTTTTGGAGTAGGTACCATATTTTTTCCATACTAACAGGTTATTGGGAGGTTATGGGAATATAACCACATATCACCGGCTTTTAATTATTGGTCATACTTTGTGTTTCAGTCAATAAATCAACTTATAAAATAGCTACAATAGGAATCAAAATTAATATAACTGAATTGGTTACCGCTATTGCTGTTATCGCTGAGCTGCATAATGAGACTACCTGCTCATGTGGAAAGTAAAAGCTAAGTTCATGTGGATTTTTTTAGGATTAGTTCCTGGCAAATCTGTCTTGGTGCTTCCTGTGCTCTTTTCCAGGTTCTCTTTTGGTCTGAAATTTACGGGAAAAAACCCCCATCATACCTTTCAACACCTGTTAGTTCTAATTATGATTTCATGTTCAATATCTACGCTCCTCTTCTCATAGCCATGCTGACATATCTGTCTCTCTGGGGACTGCCATGATGAAATAATGGGTGGTGTATAAATGCAACAACTCCTGAGTTAACTTAGAAGCAGAGAATAACCTTTTATGGGTGAGCCTGAAAATTCTGAGCTGCCGAGTACTGCAACTGCATATAGAGAGTGGATGAAATCTTGGCTTCACTACATGCAAGTGGCAAAGATCCCACTGCTTTCTTCAGCAGAGCCAAGATTTCACTAATTGAATATTTGAAGTAGTAATCCCTCTCAAAGGCTGACTTGTGGAGAGGCACTGGCAGACCAGCAGTGATCCTGCTTCAAGCCCTTTCCTCCCAGCTGATGAATTGGAAGCAGCACCTCCTGTCAGGCTCTGATAACAGGCACTGATTGAGAAGTTTCAGGGTACAAGAAACAGCAGCACAGATAAAGTGAAACTAAAAGTGATAGGATCAGTTTCAACATACAGACTAATTGAAACTACTATACAGCCAGTATACTTAATTAACTTTGATTTGAAACAATTGTATGTGTTCAAGAGCATTAATAATGCGAGAGGTAAGACTGACTTGGTGATCTTAGAGATGTTTTGCAACTCAAGTGAGTCTATGAAAGGAATACAGCAGATACAGTTGTAAAGAAACATAAGAATAAAAACATTCTACTTAAGATCTGTATTTATATGGAGTTGCTCTTAGTCTTTGCACTTCCTCCTTCTTGCTCCCATTAGTGTGGTCTTAAAATAACCTATATGCACTTCCATTTTACAAATGGTGAGATTGAAACGAATGGTGAAGATGAGATATATGAGTTCAAATTAGCCTTGAAATGTGACTTCCTCAGAGGGAGTCCTTACTTCTTAGTGCCTCTTTGCTTCCCTGCACCCCTCTGGTGCTTGTGAGGCCACAAAGGAGGATGACTCAAGGAGCTAATCCAGAAGATAGGTAAACCCCCACAAGTGAGTATTTCTGCCAATTTAGCCTCTGGATCTATGAGGTCAGACCTAGCCCAAGAAAAGCAAAAGCAGCTCATGGGAGAATCAGGTGGGAGCAGGGCAGCTCATATACCAGCAGTTTGCTGGCCGATCATTTTTGCCATAACACAAAACCTCACTCTTAGCTGTTCAGAACTTGGCTTGACATATTCATGACTTCATACAGAGAATATCCCATCTGATTATGGAGAGAACTGCAGGTGTCCAGCACTTTTGAAAAGGAATTCAGTGTCTAAAGTAAAGCATCTGGAATTAGAAGCTGTTCTTGAGTATTTGAATCTTTGTGATTCACTCAGAAACAAGCCAGTGGCACAGTCTGAAATAGATCTGCTGCCTCCTGCCTCCCAGCCACGTTCCCTGTGCAGTAATGCTCATGCCAGACCCTGCCATCTCCCACATATTTAGTGACTCAATCTGTCCCTAAAACTATTTGCACCTGTTGTTTTTTTAACAGTGTAATGGTTAAAAATACAGCCTTCAGAAGAGTTTAATTAAACCAGAATAGTTTTCTTATCATTAATCTCCAAGTTTTCATCCTTTGTATGTTCCCAGGTACCTGTAGTCTTCCATGATATTTTGCCCTTGACTCTGATTAGCAGCAGCTAGGCTCAGATGTACACATAGAGGGTGGGAATGTAACTTTCATCTTCCTTACCTCTGGTTCCTACTTGATATATTCAGCATATTCTTTTTATTACAATTAAATCCATCCTTAAAATTTGATCCTTCCATGAAGCTCTCCTCCTGTGCTCCTCACCAAAGATGCTCTCTGTTTTTTTAATTTCTTTTCTGTGTTGCTAAGTCAGAGCAAACATCTCTGGAGCTGGCACACTATATATGTGCTAGAACAATAAATGCATCTACAGCACTCATTTTTACTGCTAGTGTGGCTCTCTGTTAACTCTTACCCCCTTTTACAACGTAATGGATTCGCTGTGTATGGGTTTTGTATATCTTCTGGCATGAAATTAAGTGCTGTGTTTATGCATGTGACACATATATCCCAGAAACTGAAAGGCAGAAGTAAGCTAGCCAGCTAGAAATTCTCTGGTACAGAAGCCATTTAAGATGCTTTGTAGATAAAGGCGTAATATTTAGAAAGAAGCATAGTGAGAATATTGTGAGTATTGTAGGCCTTCAAATTAACACAGCGTGTATGCTTGTTTCTCTCCTTCCTCTCCAAATGTGTTTGGAGTTTGTAGTTGGAGGTTAAGCACAAGGTCAATTCAGACATTTTTCCCTGAAGAAGACCTGCAACCCACTGCAGAATCTTGTCCTTGCAACTCTACTGTCCAGTAAAACTTGCTTCTTTGCTTCATAACCTGTGTCCTGGGCATTTATACTGTCTTCTGTGAAGGAAGATTTGTGGATTCACTGTGGCTAAAGAAGTATCTGAACTTGGTTTTCTCACTTCAGGTAAGTGCTCTAGGCCCGAGGCTGGATATGTGAGTTACTTGTGCCACCAGGAGCAGCATCTGAAAAGGATAACAGGACAGTCTGAAAAAGATAACAAATGCAATTGCATTTAGTGAACGATCTCATTCTGTCAGCTTCAGTTAGGAGTGCTTGAAGAGCATTTCCTGAGCAGGGTTACATGCCACTCCATGAGTTTCTAGGTCTCATGATAATGGTGTAGCCTGGTCTGATGGGATTCAGGTAGTGCTTATGGGATTCTAAAGCCCAGAGGATGTGAGACTAACGTATAAAATGAACACTGTGTGGATGAACAGTGGCAACACAGAAAGGGACTTAAATCACCTCAATCCTGCCTAAACCTGATTCTGACAGCACAAATTCATCTGACTAAGGCTTCAAGAGACAGCAAGCAGAAAAGATGCGAGCAGAATCTGGGGTGCTCTCTGGAACAAACTCTTCTGCTCAAAACCATGCTTCAGCAAAGCTTGTGTATGTAAGACACAGTATTTGAATTTTCCCAGTTACTACAACAGTCTGTTTGGCTAATATAGGGAATTGATGCATTAGATCAGTCTCAAATTAATTCTTTCTTTTAGGACATTTACTGTTTCTGATTTTGGTTTCCAGGGACATTAAAGAAAAATAAAAACATCAGCAGGTCCAGGCTGTCCACTGAGCTGATTGAATGAAGGGAAACTCTGGGTATCACCCAAATGGAACACAATTTATTCCTAGCATTTCAACCTTTCACACTTTAAAGGGGAGAGGAAAGAAGTCTTTAGAAGGAAGTGTTGGCCATTCCTGCAAATTTTCAGTTGCAAAGTATGACATAATTTCATTAAAAATAACCGATTCATTGTCAAGTGGAGTACATAAATAACCAGCGTCCGGTGGAAAGTTTTTGGAGTGACATTTCACATACTAGAGTGCCATACTTTTACTAATATGCTAAGAAGCCTTTGTTTGGTGATCTAAAAATAGCATTGGGGATAAGAATTGGGTTTTAAATGAGGCTTCAGAGACAATGTACATAGTTTGCTAAATTATACTTTATAGGACAATATTTTTTTTTTAAGTGAAGTCAAATTTAGTGCTCTTCTATCTGAATCCAGTGAATTCAGATCCTTCCTGTCAATCATAAGAGATGAGGGATTTCATTCTGTTCACAATTTTGTGGGCCACAATTAGTGTATTCTCAGCTCTGTGGGGTTTTAAATCCTACCATCAAAGAAATAGTTCCTTTCTGTGAAAATGCCTGACCCAAACCCTGCAGATGCAGATGAAAATGCAGATGAAGTCTTTGCTGAACTGGAAGCCCATCTTTATTCTGAGTTATAGTTCTCTCCTAATTTTTTACTGGTTTTGTGTTTAATTTTAATTTTGTGGACACTGGACACTGTAATGAAGAGCAAAGAAGGACAAGTGCTGTTCTGGGTTCCTAAATATTTACACCAGTCCTGGTAATAGCAAACACAGAAATGACCAAGGAGTGCCAAGAGAGGGCAACCACCACGTCCTTTCCCTTGCCCATTTCTTGGCTTACCAGCTGCCTGTCCATTTCACTATGACAAAGGCATTCTGTATTTTACAGGTTTAAAATGAATGATTATAATGTATGGTGTTACTGGTCTTGGGGCAATGATTAATGATAAATTTCTCTGACAGCAAAAACATTAAGTTGTTAACAAGTTGCAAAGTGTATGCTTGTAGAGTTTACAGTAAGATATTGGATGTCTGCCATGAAGTGTTTAAGAGTGACTGAGCCAAATCGTGCCAATTAAGCCAGTGCAGCTTACTGCAGCAGGTCGGGTTTTTGTGCACTGGGTAGGGCTACTGGAAAGAATAGTGAGCGAAATTATCAGCCTGTTTTTCTCTCATTCAAGATCTTAACCTAAAAGGCAACTTAGTAGTGACTTTGTGATAAGTGTTTACAAATCCTGTGAACACTGAAAAAGGGGGGCATTTAAACGTAATGAAAGTTCTTCATTAAAAAATGTGGAAGTTAAGAAAATATTATTGCTCGTTATCTTTTCTCTGAGGGACAAGACTGGCCACCACTCTGCATTCCAATCCTATTACTTGTTTTGAAGAACCTAACTCTTCTGACTTTCTCCCCTGCATGGAGAGTACTTAACAAATAATCCAAAGCAAAATAAAACAATCACACAAACAAATAAGCCAAAACCCCCAAACAACACCCAAAAAAGCCACAAAAGAACCCCTCTTCAACAGGAAGTTTCTAAGATACTTCACGTTTTCAGTAGCCAACAAGATGTGTTCAACCAGTGTGCTATGGAATGTGTGGGACACAGATGCCAAGCAGCAGAACTGATTATTTTGCCTTGACTTCCTTAGTTTTCAGCTGTCACAAACATTCTCTAATCTCATTTCAGTCTTAGTGATTTTATATTTTTAAATGGCTTTAGACATTTAATTCCATTTGGATCAGAACTTTCTTTTTAAGACCATTTCTTCCAATAGGAAAATGCTGACAAATTCTCTTCTTTACCCAGCCATTGACCATGAAATGAAAGAGTGTGTGTCTGCTCCAGTACCTAACACACTTGTATATCTGTATCAGAAGCCACTGCCGCTTCCTAACCAGCTGTACAGAATGGCAGCTGAGAATGACTCGATTTGAGACAAGCCAATCTTCTCATCTACACAAACTGCTCATGGTAGACCCATGAGCTCTGAAAATGCTTTTAAAATTGAGAAACACAGTGCATGAAAACTACAGACTCAAAGCTAAATTGTCAAGTCTTTCCCCTCTAAACCAAAAAATCTCGGGAAGTGCTGGTAGAAGACTGCAGCTCTAAAGAAAGTAGTATTTCTGTAATTTCAGGCAATTGCTTGAGAGAAATTCACTTTTCTAATCAAATGGTTTTGCAGGCAGCAGCTAGGGATCACACAGTAATTTTCTACTGGGATCGATCCTGGATGTTTTTCGTAGCTCTGTCTGTCTCTGTGAAGACATGAGATCAGGGAGTATCTCAACAATGTGCCTAAACACCTGATGGGAGGGAATGAAGACGGAGATGACTCGTCTCCTTGTTGCTCAATGACAGCACAAGAGGCAGTGGGCACAAACTGAAACGCATTAAAATCTGAATGCAAGAAAACACTTTTTACCGTCAAACACTGAAACAGGTTTTCCAGAAATGTGAAGTCTCCATTTGTCGAGATACTCAAAACCCAAGTGGACATGGTCCTGGTCAAGCTGCTGCAGCTGGAAATGGATCTACTTTCACTTTGCAAATGGCTGTTAGTGAAAAAAAAGTCCTGTAAATTATACTTAAGAAGGTCAGGAACATAATACTGAAATTTTCACATAAGAAGTATGAAACATCCAGCACAAGGTGACACCATGTAATTCAGAGAGAGACTTAAGGACAAAACTATAAGATTGTATTTTTTCTTAATTCTTCCCATATCCCTAATGGTTTTAGATGTATGTGGAATCCAGATAGAAATGTTAGCCTTTAACACTCATGTTGACATTTACTACATATGTCATATATCAAATAGACAAAAATGATTTTACATGGCATTCCATTATTTCAAGGAAAAATTCCATACCTTTATAGTCAATGTGACAAACAAATGCAAATTAATTTTAATTTTTCTGGTATTACAGTCAGCAAGGAATTAAAAATAAATACCCTAATGGTAAGATTCAGCTTGTAAGAAAAGTAGAAAGAATAATAGACCTAGGACTAGCAAATGCCAAATGCAATGATAGCATTCATGTCAAAGACCCACTTGCCATATTTTCTTTTTAAAATTCAGGTTTGTTTAGATATTTAGGTAATTGGACAATATATAGCTCAGATTTTGGCTCTATTATAGCCTTGTCCATTTACAACACCAATAGCAATTCTGGAATACTGTCAGGACAGAGCTACTGTCTTAAGCATTTTCTGCTTCAGGGCATAATGGGGTTTGAAGTCAGAGCAGTCTCAAGAGCCTGGGCCATGAGCAGTCTGTGGGCCGTTGTGTAAGGTGATCCCTTCTTGATCCCTCATATAAGCTACAAAGCTGTGGGAAGAATCTTAGCAGGGTCGTCCATATGCATGTCTCGACTCACCTGGTGCAACAATGTACATATTTGCCTTCCCTCAGCAGGAGAGGAACTTCTGCTGTACCTCCTCTGTGTCATAACCAGCCTACCTGATATTGAGTTTTCTCCTAACATGCAATGGAAAGATTGTCTCTGGCTTTGCTGGGCTTTGGGACAGTCTGTGATTGATTGGTAGTGTAATCGCTAATTTGTCAGGTATTACAGTTCTTGGATACAATGGAAAGAGTGTGTCCACGGAACCATTCCCATGTGTTCTGTCATTGAATTCCAGGGATAGGCAACATTTGCCTTTCCAATTTCCCTCCTCAGGAAGCTGTAGAGAGGATCAGGTCACCCCTCAGCTCCTTCTCTCCAAACCAGAGAAGACCAAAGTCCTCAGCAGTTCCTCACAGCACATGCCTTCCAGACATCTCACCAGCCTTGTTGCCCTCGTCTGGATGAACTCCAGGATCTTCAAAACCTTCTTAAATTGTGGGGCCCAGAGCTGCACTGAACACTGCAGGTGAGGCTGCATAGCCCTGGATACAGTGGGATAATCCCCTCTCTTGTTGCTGGCAGCGCCGTGCTCGAGGCTCCCGGGACGCTGCCAGGTCACCCTGAGGGCTCACACTGAGCTGCTGCCAACCAGCACCCTCAGATCGCTTCCTGCAGGGCTGCCCTACAGCCGCTCCTTTCCCGCTTTATCCTTGCGCCCAGCATTGCTCTTAAGTCTTGGAGGCAGAATCCGTCTTTTGTTCTTATTAAATGTCACGCCATTGATGAGTGCCCAATGTTCTAAGCCAGCCAGATCCCTCTGCAAGGCCTCTTGTCCCTCAAGAATGTCAACAGCACGAACCACTTTGGAGTCATCAGCCACCTTGCTCATGGGACATTCCAATCCTTCATCCAGATCACTGATAAACACATGGAGCAGCACTGGCCCTAGAATTGCACCCTGAGGAACAGCGCTGGTGGCTACTCCTCAGCCAGATGCAGTTCCAGTCACTGCACCCCTCTGAGCTCTGCCCTTCAACCAGATCTTCACCCAGCACACACTGTACACCTGTGCATGCCACAGCTGGACAGCATGTCCAGAAGGATGCTGGGAGGGACAGTACCAGAAGCCTTAGTCCAGGCTTAATCCATTAGCAATCCTTAATCCTTCCTAAATCCACGAAAACTACATCCACCTCCTTCCCACTAGGCAGGTGACCTTGTTATAGAAGGATATCAAATCAGTTAAATGGGGCTTTCCTTTGGTAAACCTGTGTTGACTCTGCCTGATGTTTGCATTATTCTTTCAATGTCTTTAATTCTTTCAACAGCAGCCAGTGTGACTTTCTTCATAATTTTTCCAAGTACTGAGCTTAGACTAACAAATTTGTCATTTCCTGGGTCTTTCCTCACTCATTTCTTATGAAATGGAATAACATTGGATAGCTTACAGTCAGCTGACACCTCCAAATGCTCCCAAGACATTTGGTAGATGATAAAGAGGAGTTCTGACATGACACCCTCTATCTCCTTCAATACTGCGGGACCAGTGCCCTCAGATCCCCTGAACTGTGGATATGCAGCTGATCCAGCTGGTCACTTACAGTATCAGTGTCCAGGAACAGAAAGTCATTGTCCCCACACTTGTGGTCCTCTGACTCAGGGCACCATGTAGCCCAACCTGTATTATTAAGGACTGAGGACAAAAATGCATTGAATACCTCTGCTGTTTTTTCATCCCGTTACTCAGATGACCACCTTCAACAAGTATCGGTCCAATATTTTCTTTAGACCTCCTTTTGCTGTTAGCATACACACCCTTTTTGTTGCCTGACACAAAAATGCCCAGTTTCAACTCTGAGCTTTGACCTTTCATATGTTCTGCCTGTCTATACAAAGCACAACTCTGTAACCTTCCTCTGAGGCCTGACCTTGCTTCTAGAGATTGTATGCTTTCCTTTCCCCCTTGAGAACCAGGAGGACTTGCCTGTTCAACCAAGCTGGTCTTCTGCCACCCTTGGTTGAGTTATCACACACTGAATTTCCTGCTCCTGTGTCTAAAAGAAGGTTCATACAGACTGAGCAGCATTCATGAGCTCCTAAGCCCTCAAGAGCAGGTTCCCAGGGTCCTCTGCTAAATAGCTCCCTGAATAGCTTAAAGTTTGCCCTCCTGAATTCCAGGGTAGCAATTACACTGTCCTTTTCTGTCATTACTCTGAAAATGTTAAACTCAGCAATTTCACGATCACTGTGGCCAAAGAGCCTGCTACCATCACATGACTCCTTCTATGTTCACAAATTCCAGAACAGAATTCCAGAATAATTGAAGTAGCAGCATGTTGAAATATGTAGGAACAAAGTATTGTCCTGGTAGATTAACAAAAGGTCCTGAGTTATCTGCAACGTTTCAGTATTTGTATTTAGTATTGGTTCTCTTTTCAAAGTAATCACAAAATCTCATGCTATTCTGCTGTACAGACACCTTAGCCAAGAGTAATGGCAGCAAATAAAATGGAAAAGGTGTGAAGGTGTGCTGAAGGGAAGGGCAAGAAACATCCTGATCTAAAAATATCTTCCTTTATTTTATGGAAGAAAATCACACATACCTCCAAAATACAGACAAAGTTTAGAAAAACCATAACAGGGAGAGAGCATGAGTGTGAGCACAGAAGAACAGGGTGGCAGCAGGAGAACAGGCTGTGAATCCAGGCTGTGAAACAGCTGTTGCTTTGCTTTGAAGACTTCTTATCAGCTGGATCTTTGAAAGGTCACAGCCTACCTCCTGTGCTATCTGCTTTCTGCTGTAAGCCTCATATTCAGAGGTTCATCATAAAGGCCCATCAGTTTAGTGACTGAGCCCCTCAGGCCCAAATCAAGTCACAGGGTAGAGATTTGCTCTGTCTTTAGACTCTGTGATTCTGCTTTTGACGCTGTTGTGGGGGTCTTGGACGAGGTGGGACTAAATATTTCATCTCTTTGTGCCCTCCATTCCCACTCTGTTGGAGTAGGTTGGGATGGAACACAGAGGTGATCTCCAAAGACAAAAAAATACTAGCTAAAGTCTGAAGTCTGAAAATATTATTTAAGATTTTATTATTAATTTTACTCTTACTCAGCAAAATCATTGAATTCTGTCATGGACACTGACCATGAATTGATTGAGTGCACAGACAGTTCATACAGCTATATGTTCATAAACATCTAAAAATTGCATTTTACAATCACATTTAAAAGCAAATTTGAGACTTTTTAAATTAATGTTTCTTACAAACATTCATAGAAAACACTTCCAAAATATCTCGAAGTGTCTTCACTGAGTTTGTTTATAACAACAGAGTGTATGAGTATATTTTCAATGTACAAACCCAAGTGTGATTGTTAGTTCTAACCATTGCATTTTCAAAAGGTGATTTTCTGTTTAGTGCAATGTGCTCTTTTCTTTCCTTTAAGTGAAACTTTTACCAACACTGCAATTTCATATTAGTAAACAGGAGACAAAAATGGCTGTAGGTAGGCTTCTAATGTATGTAAACAGCAATTGGATGTATAGCATATGTGACATCACAAACGAAACTTAGTCGTCTAGGCTGATTATTGGGTTTTTGGTTTGGTTTTTTTTCTTTTTTTTTGGTTGGTTGGTTTGTTGTTGTTAAAGAAAACAAGGCAATCCCTTTCTTTGTTTTGCAGCTCTACTGCAAACCTGTCATTGAATATTTTTTCCTATGTTCTTCTTTGAAGTGTGTATATATATATATGTATATATATTAGACATAAATATATATATTAGGCTAAAACTGACTCCCAGACATGTCACCTGTTTCAAAGTAATTTTTGCTTTGAAATAACATGGATAGTTAGGAATTCCCCTGAAGCCTTCCAAAAGGCTGATTGTTTTTCAGCTCGGGAGAAATGGCTGCTAATTCTAAGCTACCATTTTCATTTTTCTACAGCAGGAATGCACATTTTCCTCAACCATAAAATTTTCTCGTAATAGAAATGAGCCAATCCCCAAGGGTGTAGTTATCAAAAGATAATCTCACCCAATCTGATTAGAGGCATAAGGCTCATGCCTCAAAATGCTCCAGGGTATGATTATCTTATGATAACCATACCCTGTATCGTGTCTTATTGATTAACTAATAAAGCTTCAACATTATTATTGGGGTGAGGAATTAAGATATCAGCAAGAGGTCTGATTCTGGAACGGGAAAGATTCTTTGAAGCTCCCCAAATAACCTCTCTTGTTCTGAGTATAGCATCTCTGAAAATATGGGGTCACCAGATGCCAGTTTTTACTTCTTATTTGTGATTATATCGATGGTACATTAAAACTCAACCATACCCAAATATATACTTATGTAAAGACACAATTGCGCTCAACTGCTTGCTTTGCATTTATATTGCAGGTTTAGATTATGTGGCAGAACAGCATTACACTCTCTGGAGAGGATTTTGCAGTCCAGACACTAAGCGTGCTCTTCGTTCAGGGCAGCTCTGAGTTTTGTGAATAGTTACGTTGTGGAGGGACCTCTGGTCTCACAGGGAATTGCTCTCTCCTTGCTTACATACTTTATAAAATAAAAAGAACAATAAAGCCAGCCCTTGGGCTCCTGAATCTCCCAGTCCAAGTCATCCAAAATTGCAGGCTTAGTATAGCTGTTTATCCATTAAATCTCCTAAACAACAGTATAAAGAAGCCTTAAACCAATGCTGGAGCTTTAACTGCAAAGCCACCTCCACCCTCTCTGCAGTGCAGTTTGTTCTGTTAAGAGAAAACCTGCTTAATGATGTGGGACTTGCTTGAACAGGCAATCTGAAGGCTAATGCTGCAGCCAGCAGATGCTGGTCTCCTCTGCATCAGTAAAAAGCTGGAATTATTTCACTGACTTCAGTGGAGCAAAACTAGGTTAATAGACACATCTAAGAAGGAAATATAGCTGGTGAATGCAACAAGGACCTTAATAGGAATTCCCTTACAATGCAACTTCTACATACTGAGATGGGAGAAGGCAATACGCCACCTCTCTTGAGAGTTAGATGCTTTCCAGAAACAGTAGGCAGTATTTACATCTGTAATATAATCTCATTTGTAGATGAAAATTTGAAATAATTAAACATTTGATCATACTCTCATGAAGGGGTATGCAACTTATACTTAATAAGGGGATCATAATGTGGCAGAGCAATCCACACCACACTAATCCACTATAATGAATTCTTTGGCAAATTTGCTGTGTCTGTTGTCTTATCATCCTCTCTATTAATGGAGAATGTTAATTTCTGGAACTAGCTAGAGATGTGTCATCCCACCCTTTTATGCTGCATGGCAAAAATGGCGTGCTGTTCCTGCTGCAAGCACTGCTGCCTTTTGGCTAGTCACAGAGGGAATGTGAGTATAGATCAGGGTCTAAAAAATATTGGCATTTGCACTATCATGAGTCAGCAGAGCTCTGGCAGCCTGGAGGGCCACCTGTGTCCAGTGGACATCAGGCACAGCATCACCAGCCGGGCAAGGGACGGAATTGTCCTGCTCTGCTCTGCACTGGGGCGGCCTCCCCTTGATTATTGTGAATATTGTGCAGTTTTTGGTGCCACAATATAACAAGGAAATAAAGCTATTGGAAAGCATCCAAAGGAGAGCCATAGAGATGGTAAAAAGTTTGGAGGTGAAGCCATATAAGAAGTTGATGAGGTCACTTGGTCTGTTCAGCCTGGAGAAGAGGACACTGAGGGGAGACCTCATTGCAGTTACAACTTCCTCATGAGGTAAAACAGAGGGACAGACACTGATGTCTTCACTCTTGTGACCAGTGACAGGACCCGAGCAAATGGCCTCAATGTGTGTGTCAGGGAAGGTTTATGCTGGAAATGCATGAAGCTGACCAGAGTTCAAGAAGTGTTTGGACAACACTCTTGGGCACATGATGTTATCCTTGAGTTGATTCTGTGCAGGGCCAGGAGTGGGACTCAATCATCCTTTTGAGTCCCTTCCAACTCAGCTTATTCGATGAGTCTAAGATTCTATTATTATTATATTATCTACGAGTCTATTATATTCTATTACCTGCAATATCCTGAAGTAGGTTCATATAACTAGCAGCCAAAAATATTATTTTCCTTCAGCATTTTCACAGATGCTTCTACCATTGTGACAGTGCTGCCATTTTTAATTGGGAGCTGCTAAAATCTCTGAAAGAGGCAAGGTATTAAAACTGTAACCTGTCTCTATTCAAGATTCCTTTCAGAAGGTGAGTGATGTTATCCTAAGGCATGTATCTATAAGAGGAAGGATAAATTACTTCTCAGAGTGTCTGTTTCTCACTATTGACAAGAGGGAAAGAATCAAGATGACTAGGTTGGATGGGAAGCCTAGTTTTTATAGAGCCAGAAGAAATGTAGGGAACTGCGTTTGTTATAGCAGAGTCTCAGCTGCAACCTGAGTTATTAGTATACAGCTTCTGCTGTTGCCATCCTTTCCTGATCCACAGAGCAAGTACTGCTCTGCCAGGCTGCACACCATGGAGCTTAGAGCAGCAGATCTTCTCACCTTCTGCACTGACGATTTAGTGCCAGATGTAAACCTAGCTCTTAAGTCTTATCTTTCTCTGTACAAGGGTCTTCCTGAAAAGAAATGTACTCTTCCTGCTAGAGACACATCTAACTAAGGAACTCTTCCTTCAACGGCACCTTTCTGATTCACTGTTGATCAGTATGAATGGAGTTCCTCCTTAGTCATAATACATATTTTTCTTGTCTTGAATTGGTTACAGTCCAGGTAACAGAAAAAGAAGAGGCAGGGCAGATTTAAAATCTCGAAAGCAAAAAGTGCACATGAAGTGCTCTTTTTTATAATGTCAAGATATTTGACCACTGTCTTTCCACTCCCTATGACAATTACAGCTTTGCTTTTCTGAGGTGTCTCTAAAGTACTTTTGCAAAAGTGTTTCTGTTTTTGTCTGTGCTTTTGTAGTGAAATATGTCGTGTTTTCTACTTATGTACAGCAAGCTTGATCTAATTCCAAGATTTTATTCTCCTAGACAGAAAAAAACCCCAAGTGGCCATCCTGAACATCAAAAATACTCAGTGTCTCACCTTTCCCTGAAATATCCTTGAATGAAAAGCACACCTTCAGGACAGGGCAAATGGTTGACTACTAAGGCAAAGGACTCCCAGGATCCATGTTGTACATCACACTTTCTACTCATCTTCAGCAAAAGCCCACCTGCTGAAGTATAGGATGCAGTTAGCAGTTCTGCTCCCTTCAATTAAGATGGACAAGAAACCTGACTTGCACTTGAAGAAGAGCTTTTTAATAGTCCCACTGCACTTTTGAAATTCAAGAACTGTTCATCTGTTTTCTACAGAATTCCTTTACATACAGAAGAAGTATAGTGGAATACAAAATCTCTACTTCTTCAAAACCTGAGACATATCATTATGGATGAAAAGAAGACTTGTGATAGTCCCTATCAAATTCAGGCATATCTTCAGTGACTGGGCTGTGTTTTTTCCATGCGTCTCACGGATATACAAGCCAACAGCAGATCCTGTGAGAATGTCCATTTGTCTTCCTTTCTTTGCATATGACTTCTCTGCCTCTGCTCCTGTTGCTTAACTGTCCTGGCCTGCACTGTGAGCTCCTGTGTGGAATCTGCCACAGTGAGGCCCTCAAGGAGTGAGCAGCAAGGAGTTCGGAGTCCTGCACAGCCTGCACAGTGTTTCTAGTACTACGTAAGATTTCTGATCTACCAGCACCCTTTATTGCCAGCACAGATCATCAACAACAAAACTGTTCTTTCAATGAGACACAAATAATACATCTGAGCTATGGTGATGGCATTGAATGGAATATTCTACGTTATCATGAGTCTAAATATTTGGGGGTGTGTGTACACTGTGATGCCTTAAAACAAGATATTCTACCTTATAGTGAGTCTAAATATTTTTGTTTGTGTGCGTGTGTGTATGTACGTACAAAGTGATGCCCTAGAACAAGATATTCAACATTATCATGAGCCAAAACGTGTATGTATGTGTGTGTACAATGAGATGCCTTGGAGAAAGATATTCTACATTATTGTGAGCCTAAATAAGTGTGTGTGATCTTCAGAAACTGGTAGTACCTCAGCTTAAACTTCACATTTCCCTGACTTCTTGACCCATTTTCCCCTAGACTTAACAATATTTTAAGCATCTTGGAAGAGCAGAGCATATAAACAGACTTTCATTTCTTGCATAATATTTTAAATTAAGTATTTAATTAAATATTTCTAAAGAATAAAGACATAAAAATTGCTATATCAAGAAAATACTAATCCAACAATTCACATGTAGTTTGTTGCTCATTTAAATGTAAGACCATGCAGGTAACCATGTGGGAGAGTTTACTGTTTGTTTGCAGATTTGTTTAGGGCTTTTTGTAGTCGCTGTCCTAGGCAATATATTTGGTTTGGTACATGGCTGCAGTTCCAAAGACACTCCTGTAATGAAGGGTTAAATATCAGGATCTTCACTATTCCCATATGGTGGCTTACTTCACAGATACTTTCACTGATTCAAGAGGAATAGTTTTGCCTCCTGGAAGTTGGAGAGTACTTTTTAAAAATGTATGTGTTATTTTCATCTCTGCAACAGAAAATGCAACTACTTAAGTCAACACATGAAAAGGCATCCTATGGAGTTGAGTGTAATGCCTAAAAGTAGTAATGCAAGAGAAATGACACTTTAAATGCCCCACAGTGCTATTTAAAGCACAGGCTTTTGATAGTTTTTAATATTTTGTAGAGACCACAAAAGTGTTGTTTTTGCTGGAGAAAAATAACAGCTGCAAGGGAGACTGAAATTCTTTTGGAGATAACAAAGAACACAGGAAAGACTTTGCATCAGGATTTGTGTCATCTTTAACAGCTAAATTGTGCTCTCAGTTCAATGGGCAGGATTGCCACTGAAAGCATTGTATGATCACGTTAGAACATGCCCAAAGGGAGAATTTGGCCCAAATGGATGACCAAATCCAGGGCTGAGGGCCAGCAGCCAGTGAATGAATTGTTCTTTCATTGAAACACTCCAGAAAGTGAAGAGGCTCATCCCTAAATTGGTGTGCTCTGACAGAAATGGGGGAGAGGGGGATTTAAGTCATGTCCTCTGCCCTGGCTGACAGTGCAGCCCAGAAAACTCCAGTGCAGCACAAATGAGGAGGGAGTATACTGCAGCACAAGGTTGAGTAGCTACATTTCTGAAGAAGTAGAACACACCTGAATGCCAAATTTAGAGTGCAGATCAGTTTTGCTACTGCTCAGAAAATTGGTAATGTCCCTAATTGAAATATTTCAATCTTTCAATCTTTTCAAACAAAGGGCAATTCAGTCCCTAGATGCCTAAGCCAGAAATGGCCATTGTGTATGATGTGTATCAGTCTGGAAGGTTTATTCTGTGCAAACCGAAGAACAGGACAGGGCAGACTTTGTTCATTCCTTATGAAGTTAGTACATGTGCCCTGATGATGTTTCCATCTTGCAGACTTTGGTCTACTAGCTGTTTGGTCTATGGCTTCAGATAATTATATGTTTTTCTAAGTCTTTAACGTCCTTTTTTATCAGATAGGGCTGGCTCTGCACATTTTGGCACTGCAATGTGGAATGAAAAATGCGAATGCTCTATGAATGTATTTTTTAAATTACTGGAATATGTGTTTTATTTCACTGCAAAGTCAAAAGGGACTAGAAACGTAGACTGAAGTTAAGAAACATCATATTTTGCCCTTGAATGGTGCCACCGGATCATGCTCTCATGGAGGACATGGCAGATTCAACACCACCTTTATGGGGTTGAAAGAGAAGGTTTCAACAGATTGTATCCATCAGATACAATCAATGCCAGCAGTAACTCACAGGTCACCAAAGCCTATACCAAACTATTTGGATGACTTAAAAGTTATTAAGATCAACTTCATAATTTCCTGGCTTTTGCCTTGACCTGGGCAACATGGACCCCTGTGAGATGTAAATCTAAGCATGTAAATAAATAAATCAATCCAGCACAGGGAGATATTATTGTTGAGAAATATACACCTAAAGACAGAGCAAAGGGAATGAGGAGATGTACAAACATTTGTTTAAATATGGAAGAGATGTTTATGGCCTTTTTTGTTTGCTTCTAACAAATTCCCATGCTTTCTCTTTACTGCAAAGATTTAATATTAAGCAAGTTGTGAAGCAAATAAACCCCTTCAACTGAGTCCTTAAAAAAACAAATGAGCCCTTCATGAGCCATTAGCACCCTGATCCCACTCCTCCAATCTGAGCCACCACGGAGGAGGCCATGAAGCACAGGAGGTGAACAGGTAGGGCTAATGAAGAAAGGTAATGAACTGGAGCTTCCCCCCACCGTTCAAGTATGGGACAATGAAAAGAAGCCAGGGTAGTTCCTGCACCTTTTCGCCACAAAGCTAAGCCTCCCTCTTTGGCAATGATCTCCTGATCAAGGGACCCCTCCAGGGCCAATTGCACTCAGCAGTTCAGCTTGTTTGAATTGCGTGCCTTTCGCCCTTAATCTTAACGTAGCACGTGCCCTATGGATATTGTTTTAAAACCAGAGTTTTTTTATTTCTTTAGAAAGGGCTGGACTGAGCAACAAGGGCACTACAGGTTGGACACTGACAACCTAGAAAGAGATATGCTATTGCTAGGTAAAACACATGTGAGCAGCCTCTCTGTTTCTCTTTCTATGAGGCCTTTCAGAATCTTTGGTCTAAAGCCAAAGAGATTGCACATTATACTGCTGAAGGTCATAGTTCCTGAGTTGTAGACATCCAGTGGTATTTCTGCAATCCAAATCTGATCCACGGGTATGCTGGAAATTTGGCATCTTGGAGTGGGATTTGTGGAAGGCAGCTGCTTGAGGAGCTGCCAAAGCTGTGCAACAGTGCTGCTAAGGGGATAAGGATATGTTTTAAGTTGCATCCTTTGCTGAGAATTGACACTCTTACTCTGGGCAAAAGATGCCATTTTCTAATCAGTCTACTGAGCATTATCCTTTCTCTGAAGGAGTAAAGAATCTCATGCTCAGGTTTGAGAGAAGCCATGTTGCCTTGGTTCTCTAGAGCCCACTACAAGCCTCTGTAGAATGCCAGCTTGTCTCTATCAAGCTCTTTTCTTCCATGATGTTTGCAGAGGTGTGAATTAGCTAGGCTGCAGAAGCCCAACATGTACTGCCTGATAACTTGTCTATTACTGACATTATTGCTGTACTTCTCTGTGCCTGCTTATTGTATTTTTTTTTTTTTTTTTTTAATTAGGACTGTTGGTCATTTAGGGAAGGATATGTAATTTTGTTCTTGGTTTTCCCTTTTTGTCGTTGCATTACATTATTTCATTGTGGTCCTAGACCAGGAAAGAAATGCAGATACTACTCTGTGTGTGTTCTTTCATCTGTTCAGGAAATAGATGCAGCCTCAGCTGATGTGTAACCAGGAGAGCAGAAATTAGTACTTTTGGTGGTGAGCTTTTTACAAACAGTTTCTTGGTAAGGCAACACTTGCTGACCACCATCACAGGTAACTATTTGGAAATCTGGAGTTGTGTGTAAGTTCAAAGGGTCTACATAATACACACTGTATATTTATAGTGCTACATGCTCTATATTTATATGTGGCTAGCCACCTTTATGTCTGAACAATTCTTTATTGTCTGCGTAAACAGTAGGGAAGTAGAAGAGAAAAATCCCCTGGGATGTCATTGGCTATGATATCTGGATATTTGATAAAAAGGCTACCGTGGCACAGGATGGAAATGGTGTATCAGTTGTCTTAAGTGGTAACAAAAACTGCTGCATATCAAGAGAGAGATCTATAATAGCTGGTTTGACCTGTTTCACTACTAAATAAATATTTGGCTCCAGATAACAGTTAACACTGAAAAAGAAAAAAAATCAACATCAGAAGAACACTTGGGGGATTGTATCACCATGTTTATTTTTATCTATATTGAACTCATCTGACTTAGTTTTTGCTACCTGAAGGTCTAGTCTCCCTCTCTAGTCTGTGGAGAAAGTGCTGGATGGGATGAATCACCTACCTTTCGATATCTGTCTCAATGGCATGAATGTGTCTCAGGAATTGCCTGTTTCTCTCCTTTGTCTATTAGTGGAGGCTTGTGACTACCCCAGCCAAAAGCCCAACTTTTAAACACACACAGCTGAGTAACAGAAACCTCACTATTCCATCTGGGCACTTCTCAGTTTTCCGTTTTTTCTCTTTCACAGGAAATGGAAAAGCTTGTTAAGTCTCCTGTTCTAAAGTGTTGGGGTAGCACTCTGCTGTCCCTCACTTGACAGCTTATTGTAATCACCAAGCCTGGGCACGGAAGGGAAGTCCTGGGCTGGTGAGACACTTCATCTCCCATGAGAATCCATGGGATATGCCAGGGCTCCCAGCTGTGCTGCATGAGCCCAGCATCTGCCAGCCTCACAAGTTCATGGTGGGATCAGCAGGGCTTTCCCAGGTTACCTGTGGCTATTGTGCCATGGATATATGCATGTGCCACAAGAGCTAAATGAGCTAGGAGAACACATGCCAGATTTGCCTAGGGAGTAGGAAATAGATTTTCATGTGTGAGCAGTGACACACAAATGGAAAAACATGTTTCTTTCATGGGAAACAGAGACTGGCAGAACTGCAGCTACATTTCCTCCTGCAGAGCTCCTTCTTTACACTACTTCCACCTGCACCAGACTCCTAACTTGCATCTTATGGAGATGTGGAAAGAAATCAGGCTGTGACTGCCTCTCACTTCTGCCAATAAAACAAGAGTCATTCATGTCCTTAGTTCTTCTGTTCAATGAAGTAACAATTAGTTCTGGACAACTGTGACGATCGCCACATTTCTATTTTTTTAGCAAATGATTTAATAAACAGGATTGTGAAGCTCATGTAGCGCTAGCCAGCTTAGCCAGTTGTCAAACCTTGCTAGGGAAAGAAAGCAGATAAAATCCAAATACATTATCACTCCACCTTAGCTATCCTGTACTGCAAACTTATTTTTCTCCACTTGTCTGCCACTCAGACATTTAGACAGGCTGTCATTATAAGGCATCTACTGCCCCAGCTTTGCCCCAATTTTTTTAAGCCCTACAGCACTGTCATTTGATGTGTCTGGTGAGAGAATTAAAGTAGATGAAGACTGAGGATACCACTCCCTTAGGTAATGATATATTCCGATTCCCTCCAGCTATCTTCCTGACAACCCAGTCCTCCTCCTCCTGGCCTTACTTCCCACTTCCACAGACCGAAGAATAATTAAAACTCCTCTACAGAAAGCATGGCTTCATTCAACATTCAGCTTAGACTCTGTTAAAAAGTGCTTCTGACAGATGGGATGTATTCTGTGCCATAGCAATAAGTTAGTTGGCATGCAATAGCCAGCAGGAAAAGAAGACAAAAATACCTGGCATGGAAAAGCCAAGAAGGAAGGGAGACAAAAACACTGAAGTGGTGCTTGAAATGAGTCCTCATCAGTGTAAACAAAAAAGTGCTAGACCTTGGAATTATTATGGAGGTGCAATCCTGAATGCATTCAGCAGAGATAAAACCACTGCAATATATCTCTTGATCCATCATGTATTCAAGAGATTTTAGGATGAGATAGGAACATATAGTTATTTGGGAAATTCATCAGTGCTACAAGTCAGGAGAGTTGCAGCTTGGTGATCATGAATGGGTCAAATTTGCTTGCTCCAAATTGTTCTGGAAAGCAAAGAGTAGATCTTTAATCAAAGGAAACACAATCACTCAAAGTCATCTAATGAGGAACCTTGGAAAGAAGGTTTCTAGAATAAGCAGTTTTAAACACCATCAGACTGTCAAAAGGTGCATGCTGGGGTGATCCTGCAAATGATCATTCTCACAACTTGTTCTTCCTACCAGCACTAGGACTGCTTGTCCCTGGTCTAATTAGACACGTTTAGATGCAATATTTAGCACTAGGAAGCTTCCTTCCTATCTGAAAAACACAGTCAAGGCAATCAAAAGCTGTTCCCAAAAAACCTTACAAAACTAATTGTTAACCCAAAGGCGCTCACACCCAGTCATTCTGGCAAGATGAGACTCAAAAAAGCAAAGCTCTCATGACTTGTGATGTTATCACAGCCTTGGAATGTGTGCACAGTCTTACTTGCAGTGTTACTGGGGTTTTTTTCTTAATTGTATTAAATAGTTGATATATCACACGCTATTGTAACAAGAAAAACAGGTTTGAGAAAACAAAACAAATATGCCAGTGTAGTCATAATTGCATTTAAGAGAGAAAATAGGCAAACATGAAATGTAGGGCCAGAATAAAACTGAATCTGCCATGGTTTCCCTAATTATGTGGACAGACCCTCATGTTCGTCAAAGGTGACATGAAGAATACACACTGGTTGCCAGATGTTTGTTCTCCAAGCAGTTTTTCTTTGCTGCATATTGGCCAAGGTAACACACAGGGCTCTAACCCAGGCTGCAAAGGGAGCCAGGGGTGTGGAGAGCCAAAGAACCCCGCACTGTGCATTCATTCCACTCTACAAACTCCCCATCATTTTCAGTCCAATCTGAATTGTCCACTTTATGTCAGCAAAGCAAGATCAAGAAACTAGATATTCTCTTGAGAGTAATAACCACTGAAGCTGTCTTTCCTGGATAATGACAGCTGAAATCTGCTAACAAGTATGGGTGACCAGGTTCAAAAGAGGAAGGAGAATGGCAACACGCAGTAAAGGGGAAGAAGTTCTCCACCACATCCAGACTGGAAGAGTGAGAGCAGATACAGAAGAAGCAGTAGTGCCCAGAGGTACTGAGGATCACAAAACCCCCAATTTTTGTCCAGGTCTGAGCTTTCTGAGGGTTTGTTGTTTGTTTGTTTTTTCTTGCTGGCTGCTTGATAGAAAGTTTGTTTGTGAGGGATATAAATGCTCTACCCACCATGTAGTTCCCAAGCAATTAAACTGGGGGCTGGAACAGCCATGTTATTGACTGCATAATCCCCAAAGAGGGTGCCTGCTCCTTAGTAAGATCCATGAAGGCAATGAAGGCTTAGCACTCTGTTGGTGCGGTTCCAACTGAGCTAGCTTGAAAACAAATACAATCCAAAAGGCAGATCCAGTACATCAGTTCTACAACTGCTCACAGAGAGGAGCTCAACTGAGACTGTAACAAGAGTTCCTGTAGGTAAGAGACCATGATTGAAGGTGTCAGAGGTTCCCAGAGGTAAGCCGCTACAAGCTGTGTAGGTTTTCTTACTTGTTTCATTAACCTTCACAGATTAAGTTTTTGGAGGTGTAGTTAAGGTAACAGAGGCAATTACACAATTGATTAAAGTTTATTTGCATGTAAAATCCTATATTTTTCCATCATGTAATTAAATGTGTTGTCAGATACTGGTTTTTTCCCTGTTTGGTTGGTACTGGTAACTATAACTTTGGGTTGCATGGTGCTGGGGCTGGAGGGATCCATCAGGATGGTGGCTGGGTAGAAGTTTTAACACCATGCATGAGGTATTCACTCTGAACACAGTTGTATCTGTAACTAGCCAGTTACAGAAGAAAACAGACTTCTCCTGGCTACCTGGTCTTGCTTTAGTGGCTAATCAGAGGGTTTTTCTGCTAAACTCATGAAAAAGAGAATGTATTTACCCTCTTATCTGGGGAGATATGCAGAAAGTGGCTTCCAAGAATGATAACTGTTCAGGATTGCCAAGGGAGATGGTCAGAGCTTGTGGATATGCCTCCTAAAGACAGTTGTGATGACCTGGCTGGATTGGGAAACTGAATTTCTCTCATGTGTGGACTTTGTTTTGATATTTCCTGGTTCACAGTTGACCTTCTTGCCTGAGACTGGGAGGGGGTTTTATGGGAATGGCTCTGCTGAAAGTATAGGCCTTAATGTGGAAGACTCTGGGTTTCCTTGCTTTCATCTGCAACTAATAAAGGAAGTCACTTTGCACCCTATGAACTTTACACTCTGTTGCCCATTATTCCTGGAGAAACGTGGGGTAACAAATGACACACTGAGTAGAGAGAGACTGACTTTTTGGATAAACATTCATAGCAGGAAAAGCAGGGGGATTATGGGAGACCATGGAATGGGAGAGCAGCCTCACCCCCCAAAATGGCCTTTGTGAAAAACCCTGCTAGATATAGATGGCCCTGATACTTTTGTTTTTCCTTAAGGGAAATAAGCTACAGCAGAGCACACTGCCTATTAATGATTGCTAACTATGCCAGTTGATGGGATAAAAGGAACAATTTCAAGCGGATATGATTAAAAAAAAATTAAAAACAGATCACATTTCATATTTTCATGTGAGCACATCATCTAAGCTTTATCTTTTATAAAAGAAATACCACATCTAATGAAGTCTGAATGCATTTTGAACACATTTCTAGTTTTCTGAGCAAGTCAAAGATTTAACATGGCACTTTAATGACAACTTGAGAATATGACTTTTCAATAAGTTGTAGTGGTTTTGCTTAACTTTCCTTAGATGTGTTTGAACATACAGTGCATGAATTAAAAGTAATATTGGGATTAAGAGACCAAATATAAAAAGTCACAAAATTCTACAAATTCAGGGTTCAATATTAATTTGTTGTCATGTGTCTTGTATGTTTTGCACAGTCAAGATAATAACAAACTGCCCTAGGCTTTCATTAGGACCACATGTACCCTACAGTGAGAAAACCTTGGGTGCTCCTAGGCATTGTCAGCCACCTGAACATTCTGTTTACCTGAACATTTCTTGACAAGGGTGTAAGAGCACATTTGAGACCAAATGGTTTCTAAATCTGCCTTCCTGATGTTATGCCTCCTTCTCCACTTCATTACTGCGCACGCATCTCCCTGGCTAAGGTTTCCCTGCTGCAGTTTTTCTCATTGTTGCTTCTGGAGATGCTCCACCAGCTCCCACAGCTCTCCAGCCTCCCTTCCTCACCTGTGCACCTGCTCTAATCACTTCCCAGTTCCTGTGACAACCTCACCGCTCCTATGGGCTGCCCTTCCCCGCTTTTAAGTTTCACTGCTAGATGCAACAAAAAAGTGAGCACTGAGAAAAAACTTGGGGCAGAGTTGTGAACGCTTTGATGCTGTTTGTGCAAAAAGTCACAGTGTAAGCCCAGTTCACAAACAGCCTTCTGCAGTGTGACTGTGAGTGTGTGAATCTGCTAATCCTAACTCTGCCTGCATCAAAAGCTGGGTTTATTTTCATAACAGAGCTCTTATCCCTCCTCTTAGTCTTGCTTTCATCTATCCTTGCACGGTGCAGTAGGAGGCACATTTTAAACTTTCTAACAGAATAGTGTCAAGAGTAACAAAAATTAATTCTGGCTGGAATGAGCGTGAACCAGTGACAAGAGAACTTTAGAAGTTCACTATTAGTGATTTTTTTTTTTTTTTAGTATCTGAGAGGCATTTGGAGAGGTAGAATTTTATGTCTCCATTGATGCAGCTCTAAAGAGACAAAAAACAGTGCAAACAAGTAAAATACTGCTGAAAATAATTTTGAAAACATTGTAAGAGGAAATATTGAATCATCATTTAAGGTCTCTTTTTTGTGATATGAACATTGCTGCCATTATCTATGACACTAAGTTTGGATTGGAAAATGTGACTTAGAGTGGCATGAATTTTGGGGCTAAAATTAGTGGGAAGTCTTTTTAGAGATATCACACTGACCGCTGTTTTTCTCTGGAATTGTTACCCACATTCACATGTAACATGTTGTTACCACTACAAATCCCAGCAATGACCAACTGGCAGTGAAATAATTGAAGCATTCTGCCTGGCTCCAATCTCTCTTCCCAACTCTTCTGTTCCTTGCTCAATAACAGAGGTGATCTGAAGACCATCTGGTTTTTATGTAGGACACCTCCCAAACTCTGCTTGAAAAATTGGAATCACAGTTGTTTCTTTACCTCTGTGCTCCCTGTTACAAAGTGCTGGGAGGTGAAAGCTGAGCATTCACCCTACACAGATTGAGATGAATGTAGAGGGTGAAAACAGAAAGAGCTGGTGCTTCCAGTCATGGAGTTAGTCAGCTACTTCTTAACTTCTAGAGCTCCCACACCGCCAGTGATGTGGATACCTCAGCAAACTGGTCACACCAAGTAATGAATTGTCATGCCCTTGGATCAGCAAGATCCATTCTAAGGCAAACATAGGAATAAAAATGTGTTATGCAGCTAATAGGAAACAGTATTCCTCAAAAAGAAAACTGTAACTCCTCAATCCTGGTGAGGAACCCTCTTTCCATTCCCCTTCTGCTTACTCATGCAGTGTAATCAGCTTAGAAATTAACATACAAATATAAATCAGTGATGCAACATGAATGACACCTGATATTTATTTATGCAGAGAAACATGTCACTAAGAAAAAACTATAACTGCTTAGTCTAACTGCATATTATGCAGATTGCAAGAGCCTAAAAAGTGCAACACTAAGGTTTGAATTTCCTGCAAAATACAGAAGGATGCCCTATCCCATTGTGCGCTATTAATTGCAGTGTGTACTAGGGTATAGCCCAACACCCTTCACACCCTGGCTGACCAGCCAAGCTGGTGAACTCAGACCCATGGATTTCCACTGCAGAGAAGTGCTTTCTGTTTCTCCAGAATGAACTGCTTGCCTGCTTGGTCTTTAGGAGAAGTCCATGGTCCATGCAATCCCCACTGAGGTTTTGGTAGAGCAGAATAGAGCAGGGTTACACCCAGTGGTCAGTGAGGAATGTAATATTAAAATACTTCAATTTGGGGAAATAGAATATGTACTTGTTTGTCATCTATACCAAACAACAATCTTGCTTGTTAATTTAGTGGTTGCATAGGTTGGTGGATGTCAGCGATCTTCAAACTTGAAAGAAGGAGCAAAAAACTGCTTTTTAAATGTATGTATCTAGGCAAGAAAGACAAAAGACACTGAGACACTCTAACACTGTAAGGTATTGAGCAATCTGCATTGCTTGTTATCCACATTGTTTCAATATTCAAAGGTGAAACGGGCTTTGATTCCAGCACAAACCAGCCATCATCTCTCTATTAAATAGGAAAAATTTTCAGAGAAAACAGGTGCTAGGAAGGATGCTGGAAGTTCTTCCAATGCTACTAGCTTGTGCATCAGTTCAACTAGGTTTATGCACAATCATTTAGTGGATCTTCTTTATTTATTTTTATTTATTTATATTATAAAATTCCAGCTCCCTTACCAACAAATCTGGAGTTGAGCAAGGAAAAAAGGGGGAATTATTCAGGTTCCCCTTCTTTGCTCCTGTCATGAGAAAAAGGACATGACAAAAACCAGACCTTGGGAGAATAATTCTATCTATTGTATGTTGGATCTTTTCTCAGGACTTACCATATCCCATATCAAGTCAAGAACTTTTCTCTCTCAAAACAAAAGCCAAAGAGCTTTAAGAAACTTTTCTGTACATTAAGTATCATGGAACTGGTTGATGATTCACAAATGGAAATTATTTGGTGATATAGCCCAAAACTTGCTGCTGAAATGTTGGTAAGATGTTGCACTAAAATTGAATCTCTGTATATGAGTGTGATCAGACCAGAACACCTATATTTAAACAGTATGTTTATTAAAAGTGTGTTTAGGCTGGGTCTCATATGTCAGTGATGCAGAGACAAGCAAACAATTTTTTTTCCACTTGAAACAGAGTATATTAGCTTTTCTAATTAATTTGCAGTATTGTTAGAAGATGGTGCTTATGACATGTAAACCAAGCATAGCTGATCCTAAGTAAGTGCTGCTGCTTAGTAGTATCAATGCCTACAGTGCAGGCAAAGCAGGGAGTACTGAAATTGTGAAGAATTTAAATTCTGGGATTTATTTTTTTGTTATTTTTAACTACTAAAGAAACGCTTTTCTCATTTACAGCACTAGTTTTACACCATATATAATTATACTTTTTTCTTTGAAAAGTGTTATTCTAAAAACCTCTAACCAAAAGGAGAAGGAAGAGATATTGCATAAGGATGATTATCTTGAACCAGTTTGCAGATATCTTCATACTTAGAGACCATAGCAAAGGTAAGAAAGCCAGGCTTGAACACCAGCTACATCCTACAGCCCCCAGACAAGCCAAACTCCAATCCACCATGCCACTAAAGGTGTTTTGTATTCCAACAGAACCTGTGGTCAAAATCAAAACTGAATGTCACCGACTGCACAAAATCAAAAGTAAAATGCCAGGTGCATTCAATTCTATCCTATCCTATCCTATCCTGTAGATGTTCTACATTTATGACATTCTCTAACACACTACCACCTCAGGCAACTGGGCTGTGGGATCCAGACTGTCTCTCTGCCTTCACTGTGTGGCTTGTGCAAAGTGACACTGCTCAGGGCATTCCTGTCCATGCTTTTCTCTCCCTGCATATTTGTTTCTCCTCAGTGCCCACCCTAGTGCTGGAACAGGGACAGGTTAACTTGCGGTTAACACTTTTCCGTCTAAACTATGTTTAGCCTATTTATACTTGAGCCCTTGACTTGTGCTGGGCTTTAGTCTAGCTAAACCTGAACAGGCTCTAAATACTGACACTGTGCTTTTGGGTTTAAAGGCAATACTAAAATGTTGTTGAACTTGCTGTGCTGCTGGTCCTAAATGCATGGCTCTATCCCATCTCTGTCTGTCTGACTGGACTAGCAAGAGCAGACTGGTTTCACTTGCAGGTTCTCTCTGATGAGTATATCATTATTATTCTTGCCAAAACAGCAGTGTTTTTCTCATCATTATGATTGTTAGGTTCACTTCATCATCTTTTCACCCTTTCTAAAATTAAAAATAACAATGAACCTGAAATACATCCATCAAGCATAGTATGTTCCTCTGCTGTATCACCAGAGAACTAGGATATTGTGTAGTCCAAAAGTAAGGAAATACAGTAATTGATTTTATGCTTTTAATGATTTCCTCCCGGTATTTTTAAAATTTCTTTCTCTGTTTTTCATATGAAAGTCACAAGTATTTTAGCATCATTTTCCACACTTTTATATTTTTCCTGAGTCTAAACATTATTGATTTATTAATAAGAGAGACAACTGAAGAAGAAGAAATGGGAAACTTGTGCATAGTATAGAAGCAGTAGGATGCAAAACTGGCATGGAGATAGTGTATATTTCTATAATGAATTTTTGTTTTGATTCTAATAATACCTTGTAAAAATTCAGTTCATATAAAATTTTCCACAAATTATCTTGAGGTGAGTATAGAGTAATTGGGAAATGAAAAAATGTGCTGTAGAAACAGCTCTGGACAAGTACAGTCTGTCTTACTCTGGAAGTTGTAACATATAAATCCTTAAAGTGTATGTTTGAAATACAATGATACATAAATTCCTAGCCTAAGAATCATCGGTACAATGATCATTTTTGGCATAGGTAGAAACATGTTGGAGATAAAGAATGTTTTTCTTTTTCTCTTTGTTTGATTAAAGTGAAATACAGAACTAAAAATGCTGTGGGGATCTGATCTCAACTTTGAGAATTCCAGAAGGCCTTCAGTCACATCAACAGGCTGTCACTTTTTCGTCATTGTGGAGTCTGGCTAGAAAACAACAATTCTGCCTGTGTAAATGTTCACAATGTCTTTTATTTTTATATTCACCAGATATTTAATTTCACCTTTCAAAGTGTAAAATTGCACTTTCCAATAAAAGCAGTGAAGAGCAGTGAGATGATCCCGCAACAACCAGCTCTGCAAAAGCACTGGTATTTCCAGGCAAAGCTGGATTGGCTGCCCCATGGGGCTTCAGCCCTGGCACCTGCCTGCAAGCCCAGCCCAGTGCAGCCAGGCAGCCACAGCCTCTCTTCTGCAGCCCAGCCCAGACAACTTATGAGTATTTCTCTAAGGTGGAGTATCTCCAGCAGAAAAGCAACAAGGACAGAGCATGGCTCCATGGTCAGACATTGTCCAGGGAAGTGGGAAAACCCTTTTGTTCCCAAATTATCTGATTTGTGTGGGTACATACCCTTCCTTCTCATCCCACAAAATTGCCTTGGCCTATGTTCTTCACGTCTGTGTTCTTTTTGCTGATGTCAAAATTGTACCATTCCTGGGAAATACTCAATTTAACTAACTGTCATTTTTAGATGGCAAACAGTTTTCCTCAAAAATGCTTCTAACCTGCTGTGCTGAACACATACTCACTCCTGTGCATGGCTGGTCGCTTCAGAAGGATTGTTCATGGCAGCTGGTTTTTGTGAAACCCTCACTCTGGCCTGGTGCCCCATGATTTTAATTGGGGAAAATAGTAGCACAGAACTGAGGGCAACTGTTATGAATTCTTTGAGACGTGTAAGCTGCCACTCAGAAATCAGACCCTACAAACACAAAGCAACAAACAGACATCAAGGTGGCCAGCTAATGATGAAAGCAGTTTGAAAAATATATTTGGCATTTTTTCTTCAGATTTCTCAGAACTGGTAATGGTGATGACATGTCTGCCAGCTTTACAGAAATAGTAAACTTCCAACACTTGCCTGTGGAGATTTTTACAGAAATATATATTTTTATTATTATTTAAATAGAAGCATGTGACAGGTGACTATCATCCTTTAAAATATTGCTGTCTTTGTGCAAATGCAGAGCAAAGCCAGCTGATGCCTTGACTGATCTGACAGAAGCACATACAGCTAGGAGAGGACTTCAAAAGAAGTAAAGAGGATAGGAGAGGTGTCCATTTCTCTTAAACATTGTCTTGTCAGGAATTCTTCCTCCCTTTGGAGCAGTACTAGGGCTGAGTGGAGCACAGCTGCCTGCTAACCAGCCCAAAATGGGGAGCTCTGGAGATGTAGGCTGATCTCCTCTGCCTCCCTGCCAAGCACAGCACTGCTTCAGAAAGCTGCCTCTGGGGCGGCAGGGCAGGAAGGGCTGGTGGGGTAAGAGGCAATTTAGCCTACTTTAATAGCCTTTTCACAGAATTGCTTAGTAATTACAGAAGACATGTTCTGATTTAGTATTTATATTTTAATTGGATTTATCCAGGAAAATAATTTTGGATTTGGTTTGACAAGGTTTGAATTGCAAAACAAGCTTTGCAAATACATTAATCAAGTCAGCCTGCTATGAGAATGACAGCCTATTTTGCCACAGTAGGACTTTTTTTGTTGGTAGATTTAAGTGCCAAAATAAGCAGAAATTATGTGCTTATTCTCTAGGGGAAAGTATAGAGCAGTGTGTTTTCAATTCACCCTTTGAAGGCCTACTCACAAAATCATATAGGTGTAAGCCCTGTCAGAAGCTCCTTGCAGTTGAGAGGACAGCATGGGAATTCTCCATGCGTGAGTCCATGGAACAGTCAGTCATTCTCTTCAGCTCATCTGTGTGAGAAAGCTTAATTTAGGCACAGCATCTGCCTCCGATAGGTGCTTGGGAATTCACCTATGCATGCCCACGATGACCCGTGGGAGGAGGGTGTGTAATGCTCTCTCTTCTGAACACATTATGCTGCTGGGGCAAAGTGGCTGCAAAGCTGCCCTGTGGAAAAAGACCCAGAGGTGCTGGTGACAGCAGCTGAACATGAGCCAGGGTGTGCCCAGGTGGCCAAGAAGGCCAATGGCATCCTGGCCTGGATCAGCAATGGTGTGGCCAGCAGGACCAGGGCAGGGATTGTCCCCCTGTACTGGACACTGGTGAGGCCACACCTCAAGCGAGGTGTCAAATTCTGGGCCCCTCAGTGAAAGAAAGACTTTGAGGGGCTGGAGCGAGTCCAGAGAAGGGCAATGGAGCTGGGGAAGGGTCTGGAGCACAAGTCCTGTGAGGAGCAGCTGAGGGAGCTGGGGTGTTTAGCCTGGAGAAAAGGAGGTTCAGGGGGGACCTTATCACTCTCCACAATTCTCTGAAAGGAAGCTGTAGCCAGGTGGGGATTTCTCTTCTCCCAGGCAACTAGCGACAGGACAAGAGCACACAGTCTCAAGCACGAAGGGAGGTTTAAGTTAGATATCAGGAAAAATTTCTTCACAGAAGAGGTTGTCAAACATTGGAATGAGCTGCCCAGGGATGCGGTGGTCACAGCACACAGCAGCATTCAAGAAATGACATGCCGCTTAGTGCTATGGTTTACTTGGAAGGGCGGTGTTTGGTCTAAGGTTGGACTTAATTATCTTGGAAGTCTTTTCCAACCCTAATGGATCTATGGAAGCTGGGGAGCAAGAGTCTGTGGGTGCCCCAGCAGGAGGTAATGCTGCCCATGACCACTAAAGATCAAATAACATAATAACTGCTGCTCTACCATAGTAAGACCTTATGTAAGCACTTACAGTGGGAATGTTTGCAGATTTAAAAAGGTCTTTGCCAAGGTCCCAGCCTTAACTGAAGGAATAGTCCTGTTAATTTCACACGTTTATTTGCCTAAATACATACCACTCTTTTGAAGAAATTAGTATTTTATTTAGTCGTAAATAAATTAGAATATGCTAAGCAGATTGATAGGTGAGGAGAACATTAGAAGATTAAATGGGGTCACAGAGTTTGTTTAATTCTGGAAGTTTGTTTGATTATTTTACAAGGGTACAGAATGGAAGACATTCACATTTTGGTTTTGTTAAAGTAATTTAACTCTTTCCTTACTTTCATTTTAGCAGGCAGAATAAGCGGATTTATGAAAATGTCTTTGATTTGCCATTTCTCTCCTAAAGTGTGGTTACTGTCTGTCCCTGGAACAGTTGCCTCTGGAGCACAACAGTCCAGTTTGTTTGCTTTCCCAAGACACTCTTGTGGTGCAGATACATCTGAGATCATCTGGAAAGTTTCTCCTGCTGAACCTGACAGCCTTCTGGGATACATCTGTGCTCCTTCAGGCTAAGTTGGATAAGCAGCAGCTAGAAAACAAAATCTTCTTCAGAACTTTAGGTGCACTGGTGGTAACGCTAAATAAAAATAAAAGAGGGAGCATGATGATTTTATTTAAATCATGGTTGCAGCTCCTCATAACTTTCTGTGTAAAGGCATGTTCAAAAAAAGTTCAAGCAATATTTTATTACTGTAGAATAAGCTATAGGTCCTCAATACAGAGATTGAAATAGAGAGAAATTGAGAACTTAACACTCAGCCCAAAAGTAGAGTTCCTTCTGCATTTTGCATGAATTTTATAGTTACTTCAGTTGAACACTCAGTCTTTGAAAACTGGATTTAGGTATATCCATTAATAATTGTTCATATACACATTTGACAATGACTGCTAAAAGCTCCACAGTCTGCTTTTTACCTTGTTTATCTTCAGTCAGATGTTAAGAGCTCTCAAGCCAGAAAGATGCTACATCCAGATATTTTTGCCAAAAAACATGCCCAACATGCTCAAAAATATTGTTGGGGTTTTATTCCTTTATGAAATTTTGTCTTTCAGTTCAATAAAGAGCAGGGATATTATTTGCTGGTGTTAGTACACTCCTGTCCTTTGCCATCACTGGCTGCTCACAGACTGTCGCCTTCTACCAGTCCCATGTTGAGAGCTGAAGTATTTTTGATGAAAGGATCTTTATAAAGATATTTAATAGTTTATTCTAATTCAGTGAGAAACAGTATATCAGATCACTTATTTCACTAAGGTATGAGCCTTGAACTAAATTAATCAGTGATCCAGGAAAAGAATACAAACTTAGGTTTCTAAAGAAGCTGAAAAATCAAGTTGAAATTAATAGGAACAAAAGAGATATTATCTTATTTCCTTTCTGCACAATTACTTTCTGTAATTTCTGGGGCTTTGTTTGAGGCCCAGTTTCTCTTGTAGTGAATATTGTCAAGGATGCAGTGATAGTAGGGAACTCTTCCACAATATATACTAGTCATGCTTTTCTACATATACCAAGCATACAATTTACTGAATGTAGGTTTTTAGATTAAAATATTAATTTGGACATTTAAGTCAATATAAGTAAAAAGCCCTTCAATGTAACTAAGACTTCATTTTAATTGAAGATTTACTTTATTATCACAGATTTATTAAAATAATTCTCAGCAAAATTAATTTCCTTCTGAGAAACAAAACACTGAATTAAAAGAAGAGCAATTCTGAATCATGTGCTAAGATACCCAGTAGTGGTTAAATTTAATCAGTAAGTATTGCATCTAATGAGCCCAGTTGAGGAGCTACTCAATTAATGTATCCTTGTTATGGTAGAGTTAGTCTGAATTAAATGCAAACTACCAACAAGGAACTAGCCATTTAATCAGCTCTGTTAAGACACTAGGTTTTTTAACCTAATACTACCTAAAGTTGCTACATAATGATGAAAATGCATCTGTTAGTAAAGACACAAACTTTATGTAAAGACTGAGAAACCTGTTTTATTACATGTGTCCAAACAGCAGGTAATTTTTCTTAAGCAATTAGAAGGTGAATTTTCTTCAGTATTGGCTTAGCCTAATTAATTTTTATAAAAAACAAAACAAACAAAAGGATGGAACCATCGCTTCAATGAGTGACTCTGACTAACTAACACTGAAGAAACCTTATTAATTTAACATTGTTGACATGGACTGAGTAGCAAAACAGCTTTCAAAACAGAGTGAGAGAAACAGAAAATTTAAAAATGCTGTAAGCTTTAAATAAAACATAAAACAATTTTGTGTGTATGTGTGTGCGGGTAGGACCACTACACACAAGTCGGTGTTTGATATATGGCATATAATTACAGGAAGTAAGTAGAAGGTGCCATGATACCTGTCAATTATCAGCAGGCAGAAAATGAAGATAACATGCATAATTCATCAGCATACTGCCCTTTGTTGTTAAGTCATCTGATTTGGCTCCGTATCATAACTGCTTATTTAAAACAAGACATTTAAATTCAAATGAAATACTGTTACTTTTTCAAAATATGTTCTGTTATTACACTGATTCAGATGCACATATATGCATTGTTAAATGTTAACAAGGAAGACTACAACTACTTTAAAATTACATTTAAAAAGGTGTAGAGGTAAATTCAGATTGATTTATGCCTGCTTGAAGTCAGATGGATCTTCAGAAAAAAGCCATCTAGATAAGGGCTAGCAGTATGTACTGATCAGATATCGTGTGGAGAGTTTTCATGGCTTTTTCTGTCTAGGAGGGCCCTCATTTAAGATTAGAAAAGAGAAAATTAAAAAAAAATTAGTAGCTAAAAAAAAAAAAAAATAGCAGCACCTAATAGGAATACAGGGGATCTGGAAATTATTAATATCCATTGCCTGGGTATGAAGAGACAAAAATTTGACACTGGGAGGGGGACAGACCTGACATATGACATAAATTTTTGTATAGTGAAAAAAAGATACAGAAGAAATGTATTTATTTTATTTACTGTTTCAGAATACAAGAAGGAAAAGACTCAAGAGAATAGCAAATAGAAAAATCATCAACGGAAATCACTTCTACATAAAAGCAAGATCTTTACAGCTGGAGTTCATGTCCACAAGGAGAGTTGGAGCAAAAAAGCTCTTTTGCATTAGCAGGATTTCTACAAAGTTTAAACTTCTAGGAGTGATGAACCATTCACACTCATATATAAAGGAAGCCATGGATGTTCTCATTGTGCAAAAAGTTCCAAAGTTCCATTGTGTACCAAAGCTGCCACTGTCTGATGAATGTATTTCCCTTAGAGGAGGTTGTCAGCACTTGCCTGTGCTGGGTTTGATTCTAAACAGGTAGAAGTACCATGCAGCCAGAAAGCAGTACACCCTGTGTTATTGATAAATAAGCATAAAAATCTTGCAAGAGGAAAATCATTTTCACACTGAAAAACATTCTCCTAAGTAGAGCAACAAAATCTAGTAAATCAGATGACATGTAGAAAGATGTGACATGAAAGTAACCTGAAAAGGAGAAAAAAGGTCGTAAAATGGGCATAGGATCTGTCCTTTCCATGTGTGCTGCAGTTGACCAAAGAACCTCACTAGCAGCCTGGTCTTGGCTGGAACCCTTTCCAAGATTCTGCATTTCCATTACTGGCCTGAATGCGGCCTTGAACAAGAATAATCTCTCTCACAGCTGAAAGGGAAATCCTATCAGTTCATCTTAGGAAAATGTTTTGGGTTAAGTTTTCAAAACATTGTTGATAGGAATGGCAATACAAGAAGCAATTGATTGCATAAAAACAGGACAACAGTCTGCAAAACCAGCTTTGTGGGAGAGGCTGCACCTGACACCCATCCCTGTCTCTGAAGATTCCCCTGGAGCCCAGGTACTTTCTCCCCAGCTGCTAAAGTGTTTATCCTTCCTGTGTGGGTTCTGCAGCTGACTGATTACTCGGTAGTTCAGGTATACTTTGTCTAAACTTGAGGAGGAGTTTCAGGTACCGCACCTAATTTTATATTTTATCATCCAAACTCACTTCTGACATAAGATGCTATCTATTTGTTCCAGCAAATGCAAAACTGAAGATCCATAATTAATATAAGGTTTTGGATATGGTGCTTTGGTTAGCTGCAAAGAAATTAAAAACAATTTGTCAGCATATAAAACAATACAAAGTGTTGCCATATTTGTGTCCAACATACAACATATATTATTTATCTATCCATAGTACCATTGTAAATAGCAGCATATTTTGAAGCATATGTGGAATAAAGAGTTATTTCTTTAAAGCAGGTAAAAATGTATTCAAACATTGTGCTGCATAAACAAAGTATTTATTATACTCGCAAATTATCTGTATACCCTTAATGTAAAAAATGACTGTACTGCTGATTATTTCCCCTGAGTACACATAAAATAGTGCCAAAGGGCAGAACATTACCAGACTAGTTCAACCACACCTCAGGCTTCCTGCAGGGGCACTGATACAATGATCTCAATACATTTATTTGTCTTTGTTGCACTTTCTCTCACCCTCAGTGATTACCGTACACACTTGGCCTCCACGTAGGAACAAGATGGCAGAGCTGGAAAGCAGCTGCAATTCAGGAAGGGCAGAGGACGTTGTCCCTCTGTGGTAAGAAGGAGTCACCCAAACATGTGGATTGTGATCAAACAGCAGCAAGAGTAAGGATATGGGGAGGGCAAGAACAGAAATGATAGAAATTTGGGGACATCCTTACCTGAGTTTTGCCACCAACATACAGACTGCGCATCATGGTGGTTTTTTTTACCTTGGGTCTGCTGGGTAATTTTCATCATTCTTCTATTTGCACCTCCAAAAACTTTCTGAAGGGAGAATGTGCTCTTTTCCAGCACGTAGTTGGCTCTGCTGCGTGATGTAGCTACAACCACCATTTTTAGAGGGTTTGGATTTTAGTACTGGCTAGAAATAAAGTATGTAGTTGTGTATCAAACAAAGGAGAGGATGCAGAGCAAATACAAAACACCTAGCCTCATAGATGTAAAAGATGATCTTCACAAAGCAGGAAAAAAGTTAAGCTAAAATCCCATGTTCTGACATTTATCAATGCTTCTACCTCATGCACAGCAGGAAAAGATACTTTAAGATCTAGATCAATGTAAAGTCTTTGCAAGACATAAACAGAGTCAGACCAGTGATTTCTGAAGAACAAGCTAGAATAAAAATTTATGCTTTTCTTGTTGACCTATAAAGGATGGGTTTTGAGCAGGGACAGAAATTTGTGTTCACTAAAAGTACCCCACTGGGTAACAGTCATGGAATATGCTTGAGCCAGGACCAAACATAATTTACAGTAAAGATGCTGTTTACAGCTATACCATATTGTTACTAAAAGAAAAAAACATAATTGTATATAAGTTTTAAAGTAAGAGGGGAAATTTGAGGCTTTATGGCCCAAACAGTTCTTTATAGGCAACACTGCATAATGTACTCTAGGCATATAAAAATGGTGATTTGTTCTGTTTGAAGAGTTAAATGAAGAATGATAAATAAGAGGACAACTTTTCTTCAAACGCATTGTGATAGGCACTTTATTTACAATGTCTCATTACAGAACAGAATCACAGAATGAGGGAGTGGATCGGATTAGAAGATACATTAAAGATCATCTAGTTCCAACCCTGGTGCCATGGGCAGGGATGTGGCCCACTAGATCAGGTTGCTCAAAGTCCCATCCAAGCCAGACCTGAACACTTCCAGGGATGACACATTCACAACAGGTGACGAGCCAGCTTCTTTCAAGGCCTCACCACCCTCACAGTAAAGAATTTCTTCTTAATATCTCATACAAACCTGTGCAGGTTTGGGCTGGGGTAGAGTTAACTTTCTTCACAGTAGCTGGTATGGGGCTGTGTTTTGGATTTGTGCTGTGATTGTTGGTAATGCAGAGACATTCTTGTTATTGCTGAGCAGGGCTCACACAGAGCCAAGGCCTCTTCTGCTTTTTGTACTGCCATGCTGGCAGGGGAGATGGGAGTGCTTGGGAGGTTGAGAGGAGACACAGCCAGGACAGGTGACCCCAACTGACCAAAGGGATATTCCAGACCATGTGACATTATGGTCACTGTATAAAGTACATAAGATTATATGAAGGCAGGACATTTAGAGCGATGATGTTTGTCTTCCCAAGTCACTGTTACGTGTTATAGAGCCCTGCTCTCCTGGAGATGGCTGAACATCTGCCCGCCCATAGGTAGCAGTGAATTCATTCCTGGTTTTGTTTTGTTTTTTGTTTTGTTTGCATATGTGGCTTTTGCTTTCCCTGAACCTCAACCCACAAGTTTTCCAGCTTTTACCCTTGTTATTCTTTCCCCAATTTTTCTGGTGGAGCAGTGAGAGAGCAGCATACTTACCAGCTGGGGTTTAACCACAACAAAACCTTTCTAATTATAGCTTAACCCCATTCCCCCTTGCCCAATCACTACATACCTTTTTACAAAGTATCTCCCTGGCTCTCCCGTAGCCCCCTTTACGTACCAGAAGGTGCTTGAGGTCTTTCTGGGGCCTTTTCTCCTCTGTGCTGAACAACTCCAACTTTCTCAGCCTTTCCTCATAGAAGAGGTTCTCCATACTCAGTTTATCTTTGTGGCCCTCCTCTGAACCCAATCCAGTACGTCACAGAACCACAAGATAGGATGAGTTGGAAGGGACCCACAATTATTGAGTCCAACTCCTGGCCCCGCACAGCACCAACCCAAGAGTCACACCATGAGCCTGAGAGCATTGCCCGAATGCTCCTTGAAATCTGTCTGGCTGATGCTGTAACCACTGCCCTGGGGACCCTGTTCCAGGGCCCAACTACCCTCTGGATGAAGAACATTTTCTTAACATCCAACCTAAACCTCTCCTGACACGACTTCAGGCCATTCCCTCAGTCCTGCCACTGGTTACCACAGAGAAGGTATCAGTGCCTGCCCTTCCTCTTCCCCTCATGAGGAAGTTGTAAATGCCATGAGTCTTGTTCCTCTTCTCCAGGCTGAACAGACCAAGTGACCTCTGCTGCTCCTCATATGGCTTCCCCCAAAGGCCCTTCACCATCCTCGTGTCCCTTCTTTGGATGCTCTCCAATAGCTTTATGTCCATCTTATACTGTAGTACCCAAAGCTGCCCCCAGCACTCGAGGTGAGGCTGCCCCAGTGCAGAGCAGAGCAGGACAATCCCCTCCCTTGCCCAGCTGGGGATTCTGTGCCTGATGCCCCCAGGACAGGGTTGGCCCTCCCAGCTGCCAGGGCACTGCTGACTCATGTTCAACTTGCCATCAATAAGGACCCCTGGATCTCTTTTCATTGCATTGCTCTCCAGCATCTTATTCCCCTGATGCCTGATGATATTTGCCTTTTCTTTTTATATACCCTTTCATATATTTTTTATACCTTTTATATATCCTCTGTACCCTTAGCCTACATGCTTGTAATTTTTGTAGTCTGATATTCTAGCTTAGTTTTGGGGTTTTGCTAGGCAGGAAGACCAAACATCCTCTGTAAAAAGCCAGAGAGCCCTATACTATCTTAAGAAATCAAGGCTTCAACCTTGATTGAAGCCTTCTCTCTGGAACATATTTTGTAAACTGGGCTCAAGCCTCCTCTGGGGGAAATGTTTAGAGTAGGGGGGGATCATGCCACTTTCTTAAGCTTCTTATTGGGGAATCCTTGTGAAGTATGCTAGTTTGCAATGCCTACAAAAATGGTATACACATTATAGGGGAGGTGCATCCCGGCATGTTACACCTTGAAGAGCTGTGCACCTGGTTCCTATTAAAACACTGAGGTAAAACTCTTTTATCCCTTTAACCATGTCGGGCTCATAATTCTAAGTCTCACAAAAAGGCAACGCTCCAGTCTGTCTGTACATCCAGGGTTGCCCTATCCCAGGTGCAGAATCAGGCATTTGCCCTTGTTGAACTTCATACGGTTGGTGATTGCTCAGTCCTCTAATTTGTCAAGGTCTTTCCAAAGGGCCTCCCTGCTCTCGAGAGGGGTCAACAGATCTTCCCAGTTTTGTATCATCTGTGAACTTGTTTAGTATCTACTCCAGTCCTGCATCCAAGTCATTTATGAAGATGCTGAAGAGCTCAGGGCCGAGGATGCAGCCCTGTGGAACCCCATCAGTGACAGACCCCCAGTCTGATGTCACTCCAGCCACTGTAACCCTTTGTGCCCAACCTATGAGACTGCTGTTCACTTGTTGCTTGATTTGTTTGTCCAAACAAATGGACACTTTATCCAGAAGGATTTGGTGCTAGGGACTCCAGAGTTGAATGCAGCACTCCAGGTGTGGTTTCACCAGAGCAGAGCAGAGGGGCAGAATCCCCTTCCTCACCCTGCCGCCCATGCTGCTTTGGATGCAGCTGCCCAGTTTACCATTCTGGGATGTGAGTGCACATTGCTGGGTCATGTCCAGCCTCTCACCCATGACACTCACAAAGTTCTTGCCTGCAGGGCTGCTCTCAATCCCTTTACCCCCAGCCTGTGTTGAAAGTGGGGATTGCCCCAATCCAGGCGCAGCACCTTGCACTTGGCCTTGTTAGACCTCAAGATGTTCACAAGTGCTCACTTTCCAAGCTTGTCCAGGCCCCCCTGGATGGCATCCGTTCCTTTAGTTGAATAAGTTAGAGATCTATTCCTCTGAAAATGTCCCAGACCATGTTTTCTATGAAACATTACAAACTCCTATCATAGCCTTGATGGAAATAGTTTCTATCCATGTGATCTCATATACTTTACAAATTCAAATTGATAACAAACTTTGAGTTAGGTTCATATGGCTTGAAGATGAACATAGAAACCAAATTTAAAATACATGCAAGTGAAAAACCCAGCTGTGTAAAAATTGTATATGTATAATATATGTAATGTTCATGGTCAGTATAAAGGTACATGTAGCTTCTAGGAGAGCCAAACTCACTTACTTTGCTGACAGTGTGGATTTCGTGTCTTCCTGAAAATCTGCTGTCAAGGACTACGGCAGCCTCTGTTCAAATTTCATTTTTGACAAAATAATACAGATAATCCCACTTACTCAGATAAGGAAAACGACTTCAAATTTCCACTATGTAAAGATGTGCTGGCAGCTGAGTAATGTGCATTAAGATAGCTAGACTCATATAAGACAGTTACTTATCATTTTTCAAATTAGTTAAAAGTAGCAGCTGCTTTTTGTTATAGAGTTTTCAGATGCAGAACCTCAGATGGCATAAATCATCAAATCCATTGAAGTCTACTGGAACTACGATAATTTACATTAGATGAGAATTTAAACTATCATTGGAGATACAGACTCACTATAGGAATATTAAATGAGAAGTGCTGCCTAGTGGATATAGCAAGAAGTCTGGAAAAACATTTGATCCAATTGTGTCAGTCAGTCCGTATGTTAAAAGAAAGGTGTGATAGTCTGGGGAATGCCTGACAACTTGGAGATGTGATTTAACTGTAATTTAAAGTGCAGATTAGACACACCATTTTGTAGCAGGAACAAGATTATATCTATGGAGTTGAAACAGACTTCAAGAGTACCTTAGCCAGGAATACTTGCAGCCTGCAAGGGCAATGAGGCTTCTGCTACAAACAACTCTTATCACAGCATTTTGATATGTCTGGCGTGTATCCCATGAAAATCTCATCTGAAGTCAAAGAGACTTGAGCTCTTTCAGAAGAGAAACCTCCTTCAATCCCTTAAGGTTATATGAAGGCAGGATATTTGGAGTGATGGTGTTTGTCTTCCCAAGTCACTGTTACATGTGATGGGGCCCTGCTCTTCTGGAGATGGCTGAACACTTCCCTGCCTGTGGGAAGCAGTGAATTCATTCCCTGCTTTGCTTTGCCTTGCTTGTGTGTGGGGCATTTACTTTCCCTATCTCAATCCATGAATTCTCTCTTTAATCGTTCTGATTCTCTCCCCAATCCTGCTGGCGAGGCAGTGAGTGAGCAGTTGTGTGGGGCTTGGTGGCTGGCTGAGGTTAAGCCACAACACAAACCTATAGATTCGCAGACTAGTTTAAGTACAGTCAAACAGCTACTCTGATATGAAGATGGATTAGGAAGGAGTGAGATATCACATGTTCCCTTCAATGAGTGTCAACCAGTGAAACTACAAAGGACATGCAAGGAATTCTGATTAGAAAAGAAAAAAACTACTGCTAAAAGAGAAGAAAGAATGTCTTCAGAAGTAAAATAGTGTTTTGGAGCTTAGTGAGGAAGTGGCTTCATCTGAATAGAGGCTAAGCTCTGGAGCTACTGATACCAATGGCAGCAATTAGCCTAACTCCCTCCTCATCAGTGAAGAGGTGACGAGTGTTACCCATGTGGTAGTGTTAACAGTGACAAAACGGTGGTTCTTCCTTCTCCTGACTTCTTGAGATGATGCAATTTATTAGCTTTTTCAATATGGAATAAGAAAACATCCTTTGTGATGCCTTTTTAATTTTTTTTTTTTAAGTTTTGTTAAACACATCAGTTTTTTACCAATATCAAAGTAGTTAAAGAAGTTAAAGAAGTCAGGGGACTTGTATAGGATACCAAGGCCAACTTTGTACCAAAGGCCTGTTCACAGGGATTGCTATCAGGTATAAGGTTTCAGCTTGGAGAAAATTTAACTCAAAAATTCAGATGATCAGTCACAAAGTAAAATGAGTGACAACAGAGATACAAATATTCTTGTTAGGGACTACTTGGAATGCTGATCTCATTGAAATATGCTCCTAAACTTATTTTAAATTTCTTATGTAATTATACCCTGTTTTCAAGTTCTTGTCACTGCACAGAGGTCCATTTTATGTAAGTTCATATTCAGGTCAAGTTCAGAGATTCTTCACAGACATCAGAGACAAGACATTGTCCTTCTGCTAATGCTGTTTGGTCCCAAGCTGCAAGATGGCCGAAGTAGCCACTGTAAGGGATATTTGCATCTTTTATTGCTTGCAGAAAGGAAGTTTTCAGTCAAGGAATGATACAAATCTAGTTTTCAGTGCACAAAGAGGGAACCGATTTGCTGTACATAATGATAAGGTAATGTTGCTAATTAAACCTGCACTTTTTCTTCGAAGGTTTTTCTTCTACAAACAAAAGACAAAACACAAATTGGAAGTTTTGGACAAGATACAAAACAAAGTGTCAAGCTGGACATACCCTTGTTGCATTTAAAACCATACGGGCATTAATACATGAGCTTAAACTGTTAATCCAGAATGGTATTCCACCTTTTATATATGACCATAGACTTATATAGTGATGCAGAAACACCAGATAAACTATTAATTCAGAAGACTATTGCTGAGAAACTGCAATAAAAAGAACAAAGAAGTGCTAAAGTTCCAAGTGCTGAAGTTCCATGGCTGGATCTCATCCATGGACATCTTCAGAACAGATTTTTATGCAGTCTGGATCCCTTGACACACCACACCATTTACAGGTGATTATGTCCTTTCTTAAACAGCTGCAGCTGCCCTGAAGTTCCAGTACAAAAGGTAGCCTCCACATGCAAAAAAAATGGATCATGAAGTAAAGCCCCAGAAGAGCTGAAGGAAAAACCAAAACAACTTTACTCCCCATCAAAAATAAAGCTAGAACATCCACTTTGACCATCCATTGGGCTGATTTGTTTTGTCACAGAAGTCTCTGTGCTGTCCTGAACTATTGCTGAGTTAAGCTACAATACATCTTTTAAGACAGACATCTCTCGAGGTTAAAATTAGGGATGGAAAGCCCATTATAATTTACTGTAAACTGTTTCAATAGTTTACTGATCTGTATTTAGGGAAAATTGTACCACTAAGTTCTAGTCTGATTTTGTTCAGCTTCAAACATTCAGCAATCAGATCCTTTCACATCTGTCAACTAGATGGAGAAGCCAGGTATCAAGTTTCTATTTCATTGCAGATACTTTTGGACTGCAGTCAATACATGGTTATGTTTGATAAAACAAAGAGGAAAAACTTCCTTGTATCATGCCACATGAATCAATGACTTTTCTGACTTTTCTGACTTTTCTCTCAACCTATTCCTTATACTAAGTATTCTTGAGTCCTAAACTGCAAAAAGCAAAGTAAAAGAAATATTTCAGTGCAAAACATGTAAGTAGTATTGTCTATGCAATCCCTAAATATTTCTTTTAGTATAGCCCAGAATGACATAAGGCATTTTGACCAAAGCACCATATTTAAGAATTTCTTCATTGTTACCTACCTTGACAAATCTCTCTACATCTCTTCATTCCTCCTCCAAATCCCCAAATAATAACTCACTAAAAGAAAAAAAAAACCAAAAACCCAAAAAACCCTAAAAAACCCAAACCAAAACAGCATTTTCAGTTCTTTTTAGATCCAGAAAAACACAAATTTCTGAAGATGAGAAATGCAACAGTAGCATTAGCTTTGCCATAACATAGTTGATGATTAGACTAAGGGAACCGTCTGCAGATGTGGTTCATTCCCTTTTTTTTACTACTGTATCAATACATGTGAAAAGGTAGAGAAAAGGTAACCAAAGTAGTGATGAATCTAGGCTATAAGCTCTATTTAAAAATACTGGCTCAAATTTCAAAAGTAGAGTCAATTTATAGCATGAGGATATTTTAGCCTTACTCTGAGATGCCAAAATAAAATTATGTAAGCATGTAACATAATGGAACACTTCACAGATGATCAGACCCAAAATATACAAGGAGACCCGGGACAACAAATTAGAGGCTTAGACTCCCCTAAAACAAAAGGCTGTTATGTTGGTTTTGCTTGGCCTGGTTTTGGGTAACAAGAGGGTCACAAAGATGGCTCCCGTGAGAAGCTGCTGGAAGCTTCCACCGTGTCCAGTGGAGCCAATCCCTGATGGCTCTGAAGATGATGGACATGCCACTGGCCAAGACAGGGCCAATTAGAGATGTTGGTTACGTCTCTCTGATAACATATTTAAGAAGAAATCAAAACAAAGAGTCACATGGTCTCTTCTAGGCAGAAAAGTGGAAGAGGTGAGAACATGTGAGGGAAACGACATGGAGACACCAAGGTCAGTGGAGAAGGAGAGGGAGGGGTGGTCCAGGTGCCAGAGCCAAGAATCCTTTGCTGGCCGTGGTGATGACCATGGTGAAGCAGCTGTGCCCCTGCAGCCCATGGGGCCCATGGGGGATGCTGAGATCCACTCACAGCCTGTAGGGAGATGCTCACGCTGGACTGGATGGATGCCTGGGGGAGGCAGTGCTCCAGTGGGAGACCTGGTGGAGAGATGGGCCCCTGCTTCCAAGCTGGAGTAGCCTGTCCTTGAAGAACTGCACCCCATGGATGAGTGACCCACGCTGCGGCAGTTTTGGGAGGACTGTCTGCCCGTGGGAGGAACTCAAATTGCATCAGCCTCTGTGTGTGTGTGTTGCTGCTCGTGAGAGTGAACCCACACTGGAGAAGTTCATGGAGAACTGTCTCCTGTGGGAGGGACCCCACGGCACAGCAGGGGAAGGACTCCTCTCCCTGAGGAGTGGAAGATCTCAGTGATGAACTGAACAAAGCCCCCACACCCTGTTCCCTGTGCTATTGGTGGGAAGGAGGGAGTGCTGGGGAAAAGAACGGTGTCTTTTAGGGCTTATTTTACTTCTCATTATCCTCCTCTGACTCTGTTAGTAATATCACTTTTTAACTCTAAGCTGAGCCTGTTTTGCACTTGGAATGTTTTCTCCTGGTCCTTATCTCAATTCATGAACCTTTCGTTTAATTTCTTTTTCCCTCCTCTACCCAGGTGTCATGGGTGCCTGGTGTTTGGCCAGTGTCTAAATCATGATAGCTGTTTACTAGAGAATTTTACTTTGAGAATAACCTTCTCAACTGGCCTTCAATGGCTCCAAATTTGCGTGTCTTCTCTGTTCTGAAGATCTAGAATTTGATGAGCAGACTAAATATAAAGGTCATAAATGTAAGAGTAAAAACGACATGCTGCTTTCTCTTGTTCACAAATGTTTTACTTCAACAGTTATCCACAAAATGCTTGTTTGCCCCCTACTTATTAAAGCCCTCTGATCTGTATCAATAACTTACCTTTGTTGTTTATTATATCTATGATCTTTTGGGTCATCTATGAATATTGTTAATAATTTTCTACAATGGTGATGTAATTTAAAACAAGTATTAAATAATACATAGCAAAAAATAATTCCCAAAATAACCTCAATATGAATACAGTTACTTGATTAGATCCTCCATTTACTGTTCTGGTTTTGGCTGCCAGTTAGTCAATTAGCAGGTCATATTGATCCAATTAGCATGTCGCATAAAAAGTGTCATGCAGCAGTGATTTGGAATGTGTTCAAGAAATCTAAATATTACATATTGCATTATTGTTATGTAAACACTATACTTTTCAGTTAATATGTTGTTTAATAAAATTGTAATCAGATCTGTTTCTCTTATACCCATATTGACCAACATTAGTTCTACTGATTCGCTTTAAGAGCTTACATATCAGTCGTAAATAATCATCTGAATTATTCTCTTTACCCTTTTTACTGCTAATATGTTTAATAAATTTTCTGGATTGTCTTTCCCAGTTTCAAATTATTGAAAACAGATAATAGCAATACAGATAGCTGTTTGTTCAGTTTTAGTATAAACACTGAATTGAAGTTATCTGAATGTGTTACTTTAAAATTAGTTTTGATGGCTAAAACACTCCTAAATTATTGCTGGAATAGGATGTGTTTTCTCACTTTGTGAAGTGATAGAAGTTTGGAGTTTCTTCAGGTGCTTCAAACACACGAGGGCATACACAAGCCCCAGTCTTTATGAAACACTTCAAATACCCCAATATTGGTTGGCAGAACAATGAAGCTGGGCACAGGCAGTCCAGGAGGTTCCTGAGATGCACTGATAATACCTTCCTTCTCCAAACATTAGAGGAAGCAGTGAGACAGATGCTATGCTGGACATTGTTCTCACTGACAAGAAAGGAGTGATGGGGAATGTGGAGCTCAAGCACAGCCTGGGCCGTGGTGATCTTGAAATGGTGGAGTTTGAGTGAGAAGGACATGCAAGAAGCTCACTACCCTGGACTCCAGGAGAGCAGACTTCGACCTCTTCAGGGATCTGCTTGGTAGAGTGTCTTGGGGTGATTTTATGATGATACTCTATTCCTTTGCTTTATGCCCAGAAATGGGTGATGTGACTTTCAGGTGGGGCCAAACGTGGGGCAGGAGCCAGGGGAATCCTGGTGCGGGCTTTGTCCAAGCTGTCACTCCCGTGCTCAGTTTTGCCGACCAGATGGATTACATTGTTGCTAGTAACTAGCTTGGTTTTCCCTGGCCTGCAATAGCAATCCTCCGGTGCCTTTTGTGGTTTCTTCTGGAATGGTTCAACTTGGTTTTGGTCCAAGATCAGACAAACCCCAGGAGATGGTTGGTGACCTGCGGGAAGCCACTGCAGCTACTATGCCTAGCCCCAGACCTCAGGAAAAGCTGAACCAACGAAAGAAAGCACTCTAAATCCACCAGCTTCCTCTGCTGCGAGGAAGAGACCAACGTGAGAAGTTCACCAGGCTCCCATCTGTTTCTTCTTACCCGAGCTGCTGCGTGGACTCTTCTTCCTTCCCTGAGACAAAGGCCGTCTGCCATTTTGTTCTTCCCTACCACATGGCAGCAGAATTTCTTTTCCCCTTCCCCTAGTATTTTAGGGTTTCTTTTGCTTGCTTGTTTGTTTGTTTTTTTCTGGTTTTTTTTTTGGTTTTTTTTTTTTTTTTTATTATTATTCTGCTATGGGTGTGTGTGTGTCTGTGTGGGGTAAAGTTCTGACAGTTCAATATCTAAAATTTATTAATTTTTTTCCCATGCCATACAGGCACCTTGTTTGTCAAATAAACAGGGTTTTTTTCACTTTCCTCCTCTAAAAATTAATTTCATATTGGCGGGAAGGAATTGCTGAAATCCTTTTCTTTAGAGGAAATGTTCATTCTAGAGCATTTTCTCCCAAACTTGTCTCTAAACTGAGACATAGAGTACTATGGAATAGAATCCTGGACGGAAGAGGGGCCCAAGAAAGCTGGTTAATCTCCAGCGGTCAAGATACTCCAAGTCAGGAGCAATGTATCCCAACAAAGACGATGTTGCACAAAACTACTGGGAGACCTGTATGAATGAACAAGTTGCTTCTGGACAAACCCAAACACAAAAGGAAGCCTGCTGAGGGTGAAGCGAAGGACAGGTACCCTGGGAGAAACATGGAGAGATTGTCTAAGCAGCCAGGGATCAGGCCAGATTTTTTACTAGAACATTTCCATCATTTCTATAGATCCATGATTCTGAAGACTGACTTAACCCTTCCTAATGTACCACATTTACCCATGATGGTAGCAAGAGGTATGAATGATGCTGCGATCTTTGCAGATGTAACTGCCATCAGCACTGTCTTATATGAAGACATAAAATATTCCAGATTTCCATACTAGCTGATGTGTTACCCCAAGATGGTGTGTTACAGCAATAAAGAGCCATCACTGTTCTGAACATTTTCTAAGAGTGTAGACTCAGCTTAAAATCTAGCCAACTTTCAGAAGTTAGTTAAAAGCAGTTCTGCATTTTCCTACACATTTCCTAAATGATTTGTGAAACCTATTTATATAAACATATCTCTCCTGTAAGGTGACGGATGCACAGAAAAGAAGAAATAGACTTAAACAAAACCAGTGAAGTTAACCATGGATAGAAGTGCAGGCAGAGTAACCAGAGAATTATTTTTGTTCAGCATTACTTGCAACAACTGGCATGACTCAATGACAAAGGTGTAGTAATGTTGACTCTGCTTCTTCCAGAAAGCAGTGACCTGTGGACAGACATGAAGAAGCAAGTTATAATTCAATCAACCTTCATTCTGCCAGACCACAATTTCCTGTATAAAGGATTTCTGCAAGAACATCACAACATGGAACAACTAAAAATATTTATTGCACTAAGTTTATGAACAGTTTAACTGGGATAGCAGGGGACTATCTCAGACCTAGAACTTCCTTTTATATTCCTCTCCGTATTTCCCATTCACCCCACAAATTCTTCTTTATACACAGAAAGTGGAACCTTCATCTTGTCTAAAAATTGTCATTATTTTCTTTTTTCCCCAAGGAAACCTGGAAAAAAGATTTTAACTATCTTTGCACTATTGTTGATCATAAAAAGCTAGTAGTATTTGTGTCTTTTAGGTATACTTCACACAAAATTATAGCTGTTATGTGGTCTGAATCACCACTGGGTATTAGTATTTATAAGATTATGTTTTCACTCCAAAGTAAGATCTATACAAATGATACAACAAATACGCTTGTGAGATAGCATAAGATATAGTGGCAAATTGTGCATAATTTTCATGCTGCAGATGCTGAAGTGTATTCCCATATGGACTGTAGTTTGAAACATTATTTTTCAGTTCTCAAGCTACTTTTAAACAGTTGCCTTCTGAACGCTAATTTCAGTATTGCACTGGTGGATCCATACAGAGCATGTCCTGAATGTTGCCGTGGTTAAACTCTTTATTTAGTAAACAGTATGGAATAAACCCACATTCACTGGCAATAATGCAACTTAGACCAATCCCCAGGCACTCTTAAAGTGGTTCCTCTTCATTTACACTTCTTAACTCTGAGTCAGCAGAGATTGCAAATTTTGTTTCCAAATTGTCACTGTAGGGGACACCATGCCTTCTAAGAAGTATTCAAACTTCACAGCAATTTTTCACTCTTAGGACCACCACTGCAGATAGGTCAAGAGATTATGAGCAAAAGGAAAAAGTTACCTTCTTCCCCTTAGCAGATGTGGTGACTGTGACTCATGAGTACCAGGTGGAAGTTGTCACCACAGTATCAATTATTGGGAGAGAAAACTGCAATTTTTGGAAGGCTCAGAGCTATTTTAGGAAGATTTTCTTGATGCTAGAGTCAGTCCAGGGTGGATCCTATTTCCCTGGTGGTAAATGCCATTTAGAGGGTGGAGCTGGCAAGGAACTGTGTTTATACATTTATCCCTCCAATCTTACTCACATTAGTTCTTCCCTTCTCTTCCTCAGTTATTCCACTCCTCATATCCTAGTGATTTCTTGTTTTCTTGTTAAAGAAAAGACCTCTAGCTTTCCTAGTGGGCTTCAGCTGCAGCAGGCAAATTTTTGTTTTAAAAAATCAAAGACTTTATACTTGCAGAGAAAAATTGAAAATCAGAGCAGGGTGCAAACCTGGTCATCCAAGTGTGCCTGGGCTGTTGTCCTGAGCATGGTGAAAACTGTGCTCAGGCTGTGCTGCCGTTGCTTCTCAGAACCACTGAAACCACAAGAACAAAATGATTTTTGTGCTGTCTGTAACAAAGCTCTCAGAATCGCATATTAGAATTACTGACTGGGAAACAATTCTAAGTTAGGAAGATATTCTTTCTGGAGATACTCTTCCATCTTGTCAGGCTGGGGAACAGTAACATGACACTGGACCTTTATTACAATTGGAGGAATACAGAGGCTTCGTATACTTGACCTTGCCCAGAGGCTTCACTTTTGGAACCACTAGAAAATGTATTTTACATGAAACACCAGACATTTCTATCCCTCCTGCTCACGAATCACAACATCTGCAGAATGATTGATGGTGACATCTGCCTAAGCTTGCATTCACTGACTGAGTATCTCCTGCAGTGTTTGAACCACACCACACACAGTGCCTGCACCTATTCCCCACGAAGGACCCCAACACAGCCCAGCAGAGGACAGTGTCTAGCAATATGACAGCTGTCCCATGAGTCCTGCATAATTTATTAAAGCAAAGAAGCATGGGGACATATTAATTATCAAGGGGTTTTTTCCTTTTCAGGAGTAAACCTGCCAAATTCTTGAAACTCCTTATACCCCACTGGAAGACGGTCAAAGCACTAAGTTTCCGGAAATGTAAGACCACATTGTCACACTATTATTCCAAGTGTCTAAGTGCAACAGAGGTGTATCTCTCAGCTCATCTTAATCCCTGGAGCAGAAAAGAGAAAATAAGAATAATGATCTTCCTTTCTATTCAAAGCAACTTCAAAAATTGGATGTTGTTTTTCAGAGCAACTTCAAAAGTTAGATGTTGTCTAGTAACAGACCAGTAGAAAAAAATTAAATCCCTGCTCAAAGAAAGTGATTCTAGTGAAGCCTTTGAAGGTAGTGAGGTAGAATGAAGTATTGGTTTCTCTGACAAAATTTTACTGCAGGCTCTAACCATAGCTTATCTCTATCTTCTGAATTTGATTACAAGGCTTAGCTTGGTAGAGTTGCTCTGGTACAATTTCCAAGGCTGCAGGACAGGAAGAATAGGAAGAAGAAAGGGAAGTGGTTGGAAAATTTACCAATTTTGTCTCTTTTAATAGGGACAGAGCATATAGTGACGTAGCAACAGCAAAGTACAGTCAAAGGAAGACAGAAAAAGAATGGATAGAAACAGGCAACCAGACAATGAAAACACTTACAGTTGGGGTACAAAATAAAGGTGAACATAAATCAACGTCACACAAGGTATATGTTAGTAAGCTGTGCTTAACCTTGACTGAACAGATGCAGTATTGCACAGCTCAGTCCGTGTTGCAGGGATACGTTGGCAAAACAAGTACACACCACTCTAATTAGCACTTGGGCTACAAAGTTGCAAATACTTTCTAAAATTTTGGGACGAATGCCCAGGTTTTACAAACAGAAGATAAAATCTGGCTTGGGGAAGAAAAATTGGAAAAACAACCCTTCAAAATGTTATACTCTTGCATTTGGTCTTTATTAACTGTCCGTCAGTGTATAGTCCTCTTTGACCAAATGAATGATGAGACAGCACAGTGTAATTTTTTCATTGGACAGAAAAACCTTGGTCTCTTAATTTCACAGGGCGTCTTAACTATACAGAAGCCCTTGTATTCAAAGCCCTACCTTGTCAGCTAGTCTCTGATACAACCCAAGAAAAGAGTTGTCTGTAAATCCAGAATGGATGTTTCAGACCCAGCAAAGCTAGAGACTGGTTTGCAATATTGTTCAAATACTTGTAAACTAAGAATTTAAGAACCAGTTGGAACCAAATTTTACACTGAGATCATCAAGAAAAAAATTATAGTTCAGCCCAGTTTTCCCAGGTCGCTAAATGCAATCACTGGGGACCAAGTAAGAGGAAGCAGGTATTGTACCAGAGCTTCTTAAAAGAATGACAGTTGTTTCAACAGGAATGATTAAAATGTTGCTTTAGCTGTCTCCATACTTTCTGCAGAGCCTCAGTTAACATTCTTGCAGGCTGAGAAATTCACAGATCGGCACCCAAAGAAATTGCTGGCCAGTTAACCATACTTTCCTCTGCCTAGCATTGCTGCCTTGGCTGTGCTGCTGGAAGCAAGGGTCCAGCACAGCAAGGATCCTACTGAAAAGCACATCTCCAGAGCACACAGGCAGGAGCTTTGGGTTTTGCAATATTTAAGCTGTTCCCTTGTAAGTACAGCTCCCTTGCCATCCTGAATTGATCTGTACTCAGACTTCTTAGTCAGTCCTGGCTAACCAGGGAGGTCGGCCAAGGTGACATCCATCCACAAGAAGGGCTGGAAGAAGGATCCAGGTAACTACAGCCTGTCAGCCCGACCTCGGTGCCTGGCAAGATTACGGAACAGATCATCTTATATAGGATCACACAGCACACAGAGGATAACCAAGGGCTCATGTCGCGCTGACCACTTGACCGCCCTGTTTGGCCAAGCAGGCAACGTGTTCAGTGCTGGGTTGCCGTTAAAGGGGTGCACAGCCTGGCAGGCTGAAACAAGTGCCAGTGGATAGTGCTTCTCTGGCTCCCTGGGGAGCTGGCAGCAGTCGATGGTAATTGTAGTGAGCGCAGCAGAGACGAAGAAGAAGGGAAGGACTCCTTTTGTAGCAATTCCCAAGCTTTATTCCCCGCCCCGAGGGAACCAAGGACTAGAGACAAAAAAGGGATCACGCAAAAGGANTGGAGACTCCTGGAGTCAGGGGAGGAACTTAGGTTGATTGGCGACCCAGGGGAGTGGCTGGCCCTTCAGCACCGCCCTCAGTGTCACTGTCTAAGGAAGGGTCTGCCCACTGAACCTTATCATTAACCCAAAACTTAAAGGTTTGTGGAACAGTACCCTTGCTGAGAGTGGGCCGGGCTGCTGCTGTCTCCCTGGTGGCAGGTTGTTCTTCTGCCACTCCCTGGGTGACAACCCGGGTCACCGCAACAGGCTCAGGCCCAGTCAGAATAGGTTTAGGAAAGGCAGGTCCTGCCTGACCAAACTGATCTCCATTTATGACCAGGTGACCTACCTAGAGGGAAAGGCTTTGGATGTAACCGACCTGACTTCAGTAAAGCCTTTGATACTGTCTCACATGGCATTCTCCTGGAAAAGCTGGCAGCCTATGGAGTGGACAGGTGCACCCTTTGCTGGATTGGCCAGGCCCAGAGAATGGTGGTGAATGGTGCTGCATCCAGTTGGCATATGCTCACTAGTGGGATCCTCCAAGAATCAGTATTGGGGCCAGTTCTGTTTAATGTACTTCTTGATGATCTGGATGAGGTGCCTGAGTGCACTCCCAGTAAATTCACGGACAACAAGTTGGGTGTAAGTACTGATCTGCCGGAGGGTAGCATAGCTTTGCAGAGGGATCTGGATAGGTTGAATTATGGGCCAAGCCAATGGTTTGAGGTTCAAAAAGGCCGAATGCCAGATTCTGCCCTTGGGTCACAACCCCAGGTAGTGACACAGGCTGGGGCAGTATTCCTGGAAAGCTGCCCAGTGGAAGAGGACCTGGAGATGCTGCTGACAGCAGCTGAACATGAGCCAGGGTGTGCCCAGGTGGCCAAGAAGGCCAATGGCATCCTGGCCTGCATCATCAATGGTGTGGCCAACAGGACCAGGGCAGGGATTGTCCCCCTGTACTGGACACTGGTGAGGCCACGCCTCGAGTGTTGTGTCCAGTTCTGGGCCTCTCACTGCAAGAAGGACATTGAGGGGCTGGAGTGAGTCCAGAGAAGGGCAACGGAGCTGAGGAAGGGTCTGGAGCACAAGTCCCGTGAGGAGCAGTTGAGGGAGCCGGGTGTGTTTAGCCAGGGGAAAAGAAGGTTCATGGGGGACCTTAACATTCTCTACAACTGCCTGAAGGGAGGGTGTAGCCAGGTGGGGGTTGGCCTCTTCTCCCAGGCAAGTAGAAACAGAATGAGAGGACACAGTCTTAAGCTTAACCAAGGGAGAATTAGGTTGGACATCAGGAAGAATTTCATCACTGAAAGGGCTGTCAAACATTGGAATGGACGGCTCAGGGAAGTGGTGGAGTCAACATCTATGGCAGTGTTCAAGAAATGACTGGACATGGCATTTAGTGCTATGGTCTAGTTGACAAGGTGGTGATCATTCAAAAGGGTGGACTTGGTGACTTTGGAGGTCTTTTCCACATTAAATGATTCTGTGATCCTTGAAATGAAAGAAGGAAGGGTTTTGTTTTGTTTGGGGTTTTTCCTGTTTTTTTTTAGAATTTAAAGCTATTTTAAAAATCATTCTACCAGCACTTAGCATGCAGGAAAACGCTCTTCTAAAATTTTTAGTTTATGTCATTTCTCTGTCCTTTGCCATAGGCTAAAATTTAGGTAAGCAATGCTTTTTTTTTGTGACAATAGCAGATTGAGGTTTTCATGTCCTTCTTGCAGAGTTTCTGCCCAAGAATTATTGGGCCTGCCACTGCACAGTAGTTACTCAGTCCAACATAAGGAAGTCTATCTAAAGTAAAGTGCAGTTCAAAAGGAGAAAGTCCAAGAAGATAAAAGGGGGAATTGTTGGTGTAGGTTGCTTATCCACAAGAAGGCAGTGCCCTAATGTTTCCTTTTACACCACCTGCCCACTTCACTTTCTGTACATGATACGTATATTCCTGCACATGCTGGTAGACCAAGCACTGGCATTTTGCACCTGGTAGCTTCTGGAATGGCCTATCCTGTTTTCGGTGGAGAATGTCTGACCAGAAGTGGATAAAGCTTTAAGGAATCCTTTTTTTTTTAACCACTTTATCACAATTAAGTGTATGTTTTTGCAGTAAAGAGAGAGAATAAATGAAGAAAGACAGTTTAAGACATGAAATTTTCATCAAATTTGCTTTTATTTCAATATTAGGAAAATATAATCTTTTAAAAATTACATTTATAATATACCATTTTTAGTTAGAGTATTCATGAATTTTGCAACTCAGATCTAAAGACAGTCCCACCAAACCCAGAGAGACATTAAATCTAGAGTTCTCTCAGAGACAAGACTTTCTCCTTTTGACTTTTTGCAAATGGTAAGTTAACACTCTGAAGAAAGTTGAGTGACTCTTATTCCTCTATTACAAGACTTCAAAATTCTGAACCGTCTAAACCACTGCAACATACTTAATTTTAAGAAGTCACTTGCACATTATCATTTTACTTGTAACAGTGATGCTTTTATTCCTAGTAATTTAGTGGTGAGCTAAACTGTCCCAACAGATATCCCAACACAAGGCTCCTTATAAGGAAGAAATAATTCATTCCCAGGGTCTATTCTCAAGAAATGTAAACTGAATGTGCTCATTCCTTGAGGAAATACAAAGCAGCATTAATTCACACAGCTCTGGCACAAACAATGCCCTCTCCTTCAGTCCATCTGAGAATGACTTCATATGTCAAGTATCGAGCCACAAAAAAGCAGAGGACACAGAAATGAATGTCAAGAGGATTTAGCTCAGTTTTAGATGTTTGTTTCTTTTCATTATTCTACAATACTGGTAAAGCATGTTTAGTATTTTAAGTAAATTTTCCTAAATGCTTTTAGATTCTAGTCTCTGACTCCAGTTTTAGAATCATCATGGAATTTAATTAAAATAAAAAGCTGCACTTTGAAAGGGGTCATTCGGTGCTGCCAGTTTATTTTCACTCTAGAAGAGAAACTTTAAAGAGCTGGCAATATTTATCCTAGAGTATTTGATTTAAAAGGCTAGTAAAAGGCAAAAGTTCTTTTTTTAGGCCTTAAGTTAAAAACAGTTTCTGAACATAATGAAAGAACATATTTTATGAAAACATTGTAAAACTGAAGGCAGTGACCAACTACACTACTTTTTCACCAACCAATCTTAAGATGGTAATTTCATCAACACTCACACTTCTGTCTGCTTTTTCTGCATTTGAATTCCCTGATTCACTACACTGCAAAGTGCAGTGATACTCACTACCTTTACATACAGTAGTCTTTTTCAAGTTTTCACATGACGTTAGAATACCTTTGGTATCTGTAAAACTTACAGCTTTCTTACAAGAAATGAAGCGCCTAGTTATCTGAAAAGGCACATAGAAACAGAACAAAAAAAGATTTGGTTTAGCATTGTAAATCCAGTTGTTTCAGTAGGCCTATCATTCTTTCTTTGAAGGTTGATTATTTTAGTTTTGATTATTTTAGTGCTGTCTCCTCAATTTTCCTTAGTTATTTTTCCCTTACAGCTTTAGCTCCAAGAACCTTCTACCCTCCATACCCAAGTCTCTTTCTCTGTCTATGATCCCCTACCCTCTGAGAGTTTAGAAATAATTCATGCAGTGCATGAATCCAGACGCTTGTTCAGCTTCAATGCAGGAATGCCAAGTCACATCTTTCCAGATAAGATTAAACCACTGGGGTGACTTATGTTGGCCAGCATTATGTTGTCTGCCATAATTTTTCTACATTTAGACCATTGTGTGTTTCATACAAAGACAACTGTGCAGCTGTATGTGACCTTCCTTTTAAATTAGCACAACTGGTAGAATGCTCAAGCTTTGTATGCTTTACTGGAATGAGCAAAATTGATTGCAACTGGCCTAACGCTTTGAAAAGATTATTAGGAAGGAATTTCTCTGCATGGTGGCCAAGGGTGTTTTTCCAAGCAGCTCACAGAATAGCCTTTGATTACATGCAGGAAGTTAGCCAAGTTAAGCTTGCTGTTTTGCAGCCATTCCTTCCTCTCTGCGAAGCTCTAGAATAGAAACTTCCCAAAATGGTGAACAGAAGCAGAGGAAAGAAACACTCAGCTCGGTAAGGTCTTTCCTCAAGAACATCCAGTGAAATAAAAACTAACTAGCAATTAAAATACAGTTCAGGTATGGCTTTAACACATTTTAATTTCTTCTCTGAAGTTAACATATCTTTCCACTTGATTTTAGAAAGTGGAGGGAACTCAGGGGGCAAATCTGGCATGACAAAAGAACTTCAGTCTCAGATGAAAATCTGAAAGTTATTTGAGTGCTGCACCAGTGCATCAGGAGCCCAAAGTGGAGCACATCTGGTGCTTGTGGCAGAATGACAAGAGCAAAGATGCCTCTTGCCTCTTTGTCTGGTCCCTAGCTCAGAAACTGAAAAGATTCACCAGCATCCTGTGTATCTGTTAATTTTCATAGACTCAGTGAGAAGCAGCTACTCCTGATGACTGGCAGATAGATGTGAGAGGTGGATCTATGAGCTTTTCCACCTCCTTTCCTCTGGGATTTTTTTAGTGATTTTAAGAATTTCTGCCCAGATCTGGAAAGAAAGAAGAAAGAAAAAGTTGATATAACTGACACATAGGCTAATCTGCTTATTATGGCTGATTTGTTGTTCATTGTCATTCTTCTCACTCTTCTTGGTTTCTACTGTAAAGTATCTGCTATGATGAGAAGAATTCTTCCAGGGCATTAGTGTTATTTTTATTGCAGCAGGTGGCTAGACCTGGTAAAGAATAGCCATTACCCAATTTGGAAGAGTATTTTTACTGACTTGCTAGATGCTTGTTTAAAGCAGAAATAGTGGTAGAACAGAGAAGAAAAAATACTTTGAGATGTGAACAATCATTACTCAAAACTAAATGATGGAGTGAAAAATAAATATAATTTTCCTCTCCTCTCATACACATACAATCATGAAATTATCTTTATTTCCTACCTCCTACATATTTAATTTCTCTGCTCTCAGAAATGCTGAGATGAAAACCATATTAATAGTAAAAGAAAGTACTACAACTTCATCTCTGGCCTGCAGCATTCAGGCTCTCTAACACTTCCAAAATTTTATTGGAATTGACTTTATAAATCCAGTAGAATATATGTAAAACATGCCTAAAATGAGAAACAAGACAGTTAATATTCCAGCAAGCTATCCGTGAATTTATAAAACTGGCATCTCAAGAATGACTGTTTTGTGAAGTCCATAGCCAGAAGCGCAAGCATCAGTTTAAACTAATTTCTTACATAGAAGGTAGCTTTCATGATCCCAAAGGAAAAAAAAAAAAAAAA